>CATIWK010266643.1:0-11012 GCA_949634005.1 Mallotus japonicus
ATAAGCCCATGTTGAAGCTTGATGTCATAGTCAAGACCAACACCAAAACCACTCGTGGGCTATGTATAAGATAAAGATAAGTATGGAATGACCACGATTTTGCTTTAAATTAAATTAATAATACAAATTAAACTGAATTAAAAATGTAATTAAAATAAAATTAAACTGAATTAAGAATTTAATTAAGATTAAATTAAATTGTTTTTTTTTTCAGTTCAATGAAAAGTTTTTGAAATTGGCATAAGTATAACTTGATTTAGTTTTGACCGAAAAGTTTCCGTTTAGCTAAATTAAACTTAAAAGTTATTTTTATTTATAAACTATTATACATATCAATAAAATCTTATTTTAAGGATATTTTAATATGAATTATAAAATTATGAATGAAATATTTTATTTTTGCAGTCACTTTATTAATAAAATAAATTTAGATATTTTTTGGGAATGCCTAAGGAACCATCCTAAGTTATAAAAGAGAATTTAGGAAAAGTTGTTTTCAACCCACTTTCTCCTCCACTCAATCATCAATCTTCTTTTCATTTCTATATGCATTATTAAAACTGCAACACAATTTTTATTTACCTTATTTTATTAATTTTAATACATATAAATAATTTAATCAATACATAAATAATTTAATTTAATTAATTTCATTACTCTTTAATTTTAATTTATAATTTTAAATTTTAATATATATTCGATTTTTTGAACCTTTTAAATTATAAATTAATTATTTTTTATATCAATTTATTAAAATACGAATCATAAGGTGTAGTCTACCATTACTTTGTTTTTTACAAAGTAAGATTTACTTTGTTAATAGTAACTTTTAGATAATTCAACACACTTTAATTCTACGGTAATAATAACAAACTATACACAAAGTAAATAAAAAACAAAGTAATGGTAGAATTTCCCGAATCATAAACATTTTTAACAAATTTAAATATTTAAATAATTTTATTTTAATTTATAAAATTCTATTTAAACATTTTAAACAATATTGTCCATATCCAGAGTGGATGTTAAAATATCAATAGAACCTTTCCCTAATACAAGACGATCAGAAAAAACGCATTTTTACTATACTAATTGTCATGCCCACAATAAACGCCGTTTTTTTTTATTATTATTTTTATTTCCTATCAAAGTTATAATGGGAAGGGTGACGGTTCAAAACCCTTCTCTGTGAACCCTTCTCTGTGCCACAAAAGGACTTGACTATTAGATCAAACCTTAAGGACAACGACAAATAGTTAAATTAAATACTGATCAGTTAAAGTACATAGCAAATAACGAAAGTGTTAATAAATTTTATATTAATAAATTAAAATATTTGTGCAATTAAGATAAATTAATAAAAAAATTAAATTTGATAATTCTTAATATATTAGGCCCTTATTTAATTGATTCCCTTATCTCGGTAATTTGCCTATACCATTCAAATTATTCGTATTCATTATTTTATTTTATTTATTTATTTTGGTGCTTACCACTACCGCCGAACATTGTGGCCTAAAGGTAAAGAAAATTTTTTTTCTTTTTCATATCTAAGGTCATATGTTAGAATTTCCACCAAGGAGCTAAAGTGGGCTATCTCTACGTTTGGAACATGTACAATTATAGGAGTTGCCGGTTTTATGATTTTGGAAGGCAAATGATATTGGAAAAATTATATGCTTATTGAATAACAAATGAAAATAGTTAATTTACGATGCTGAATTGAATGACTTAAGTTTCACCAAGATTGAATTGAAAAAACAAAAATGCTTGAAGTATAATATGTGAAAATAGTTATATGTAACTACCAGTGACATAGTAGTTAAGTGGTAATTATTCTTCAATAATATTTTAAGATGCAGAGTTCGGATCTTAATATATCGTCAATTTAAAGAAGAAATTGCTCTTATTATGTACTTCAATTAAGTTCACGTAATACGACCTTTTTATGAAAAAAATATTTATATGTGAATTTTCCTTTTTTGGATGAGGTATCCAGGTTGCCTCGACTAATCCCCGCTCGAGGGTCAGTGTCACATTAAGGTCTAAACCCTCTCCCAATTATATGTGAATTTTAATGTTCTGGTTATTAGAATCAACATTTAGGACTTACAATTCACTTGTCAAATTTAATGCAAATGCACTCAAAGTTGCTAATTCCATTACAACATTGACTTTCAATCTAAATTTTTACATTTAATATGTTTATCTTTTATTTCGCTTTACATAATGCTAGTAAATAGATCACAATGATGATATAATAAAATCTTAGTAATATGTTGATGAAGTCTACTATAATTTATAATACTTCTAAATTTAAAATAATATTTTTCTCTATATTTTTAAGGTGGAATAATATAGCAGGTTTCCATGTTACTTTTGCGCCTTGAACATCTTTCTTAATATAAATTTCATTTATTAAACAGCTGACTTTTTATTTTGAGATACCTCATTCAAAATGAAAACTGATTTTCAATTTTTTTTAGAAAAAATAAATCTTTAATTCATTGAAAATCAATAATACGACTTGATGAACATATAATATGAATAAAATATAATTAAGAAGTATCAAAACCAACTTTCACTAAAGATATGAAACTGTTCGTCGCTATTTTTCAATCGCGTTGACAGAGTTATTTTAATTTGCAACTTAACGATTTGTTCAACAATCTTTATGCTCCACTCTATGACGTTCATTAGTCATAAATCGATTTTATGGTCTTTAATTGAGTCCGATTGCAAAAATATTGACAAAAGTTTCATAATAGAGAGAACTATAAACTCCATAGAGGAGAACCACCAAAACCCCATAAAAGGATTAATTATTTCACGAATGAAGAATAAAAAAAATAAATAGATTAAAGATGTGTATTTGTCGGATAAAAGACAATAAGGAACCACTGTCGATCTAAAAGATAATCGGCAGTGGCCACAAACAAAAGTATTCGATGAAAAAATCCAAAGAGAAAAGAGAGAAAAAGCAACTATGGTTAGAGAGAAAAGACTAATTTTTGTTTGCTTATAAAACTGATTTTCAATTTTTTTTTTTTGGTCTTAACCACGAGATGTCCTAGGTGGCCCCAACACATGAAAGGCACCTTTAAGCCCGTACCACACTCAGACTAATTCTTGTTCGAGCTACTGTAGGACCCCTTGCGAGGTGGTGAGCTCTCCCAAACTGGGATTCGAACCTGGGTTCACCACAAGTGGAGGACTAGCCCCTCACCGCTGGACCCAACCCCAGTTGGTACTAATTTTCAATTTTAATGTATCAAATAACTTACTTTTTTGTCGGTAAAGATGAAATTCAATTTAACCCTAAAAAATATACAAGAAAGTATAATTAATACACTTAAATACTCTCTTTTTTCATGGAGGCAAGTTATCCTGGTGAAGATTAGAAGAAATTTTCACTGGCCATTTGTGCCATCTAGATTTTAAATGTAGTGAATGAGCCAAACTAGAGCAAATCTGACTAAATTCTTTAGATCTTCACCTTGGCATCACCTTGATCCACCATTTAATTGCTCCAATGGAAGGAACAAAATACCAAAAAGTGAAAGATAACTCCACACTAAAAGTGAAAAAAAAAATTCACATTAAAACATTTATCACATAACAAGATATACACATAAATTATAAAATTATTCATTAAGATTTGAGTTTAATACTCAAATCCTTAAAAATTATGTATTATATACTTAAAAAAAAAGGTCCAGTGATTTTTGGCCAAAAATCACTAAAGAAAATCCATACAAGAAGGAGAAAAAGGAATATGAATTTTTGGCCAAAAATCACTAAAGAAAATCCATACAAGAAGGAGAAAAAGGAATATGAGCAGCGATGGTTGGGAGAATGGAGAAGATAGAAAAAAAGTTTGTTTTGGCCTCAAGTTTGGTATCAAATAATTTAATTGGATTTAAAAAAAAATTTTTGAAATTGAAAAAGTCATCAATTATTTCAATACATGTAAAAATGTAGTTGAAATTAGAAGGATGGCTAATTATTTTAGCAGACTAAAGGGTCAAACTAAACCCTCAAGTATGTCTTGAAGTTAATATTGAATTTTAAAGATTTTTTGGTCCTAATAGGAATTTCTTCTTTTAAAATTAGATCATATTGGACATTATTTTAAGAATTTTTTACAATTAAGTCGTATAAGTCAAATAAAATTTTAATTTCAATGGTTAATTAAGGAAAAATTATTTAGACTAATAAATAAATTGATACATTTTTTAAAAATATATCACATAATTATAAAATTTAAAAATTTTGAAGCTTACATACTACTTTTTTATTTTTTAAAGAAATTTTAACTTTTCTTAAAAATTTATTTAAATTTTCCTTAAAATTTTTTATAAACCGAAAATTTTTAAAATTTTATAATTATTTGATACACATTTAAAAATATTTATCAATTTTAATCATTAATTAAAATATTTTTTAGTTAGTCAACTACTAAAATTGAATTGATGAATAAAATTTTATTATCGAACTGTTAAAATCAAATTATGAATAAAATTGATGAAATTTTATAAGTATATCACTTGATTCCAATGTTTTTAAAATTTTTAATTCTAATTTTTTTAAAAAAAACTTAGAAATTCAAAAAAAGAATTTTGAATTTTTTCCAATAATTATTATATATACTTAAAATTTTTTAAAATTTTATAATTAGGTGATATGTATTTTTTAGAAAAAAGTATCAATTTTACTTATTAATCTAAACAATTTTTCATTAGTTAACCATTAAAATTAAAATTTTATTTGATTTAATAGGACTTAATTGTACGAGTTTTTAAGATAAGGTACAGTATAATCCAATTTTAGAAAAGAGTAGTTCCTATTACGATTAAAAAAACTTTAAAGTCCGATGTTAACTTCATAGTATAGTTGAGGGTCCAATTGGCCAATTGGCCTTATTTTAGCATTTAGATCATTATGAAAATTTTTACCTTTTTTTTTTCCCTTTGCCTTTTCTCCTCTTTTGCCATAGAAAAATTTGTTTTTTCTGAAAAAATTGCAATTGCTACATCTTAAAATTTAGAAGCCAACAATGACAATAGTCTTCTCTTATTTTTCTTTTAATTTTCTAATCTAATTATGATTACAATGAGTTCATTAATCTATCCTATAATAGGTTTGTCAAATTATGCACTCATGGGTAAGGGCGAGTATTCGGTTCAAATAGAATCAAATTAAATTGAATGCTATCCAAAGGGAAAACTGAGACCGAACTAAAAAATTAAAAATGGTTTCTCATCTATTTTTAGTTAATTAAATATAATATAAAATAATTATCTCCAAATAAATTTTAGAATTCTTAATGTGGCCTAATGGTTCTGCTACCTTGAAATATTATAGTTGATTGAAGTTCAAATTTTAGCAACAACAGATGTCCCCTTTTTTATGAATTTACCTAAAATAGAACCATTTCAGTACGCAACACATTTTTTTGGGTAAATTACAAAAAAAAAAAAATACCTTTAGCGCTTTTGGCAAATTTGACATACCTTTTTAATTTTGACAGTGTAATTCACTTTCTAAGCAGTTTGGAGAACTTCATATCATTATAAGGAGAATGAAAACTAAGAAAGATAACGTGAAAATTTGAAAACATAAAAATAAAGATTGCTATTGTCGGCCCAAACTCTCAAGTGTCGGTGGTTGTAAAATATTTAGCCAAATAATAATGTTTCTAGGAAAAAAGAGGATCTAAGATAGAGAAAACAAGTACGGAGAAAGAAGATGATGGTTGATAGATCTAATAATTTTTACCTTAGAGGGATGGATAGAGGGAAAAAATTATTAGATCTAGTTATAATGGAAGAAACCATGGCTGAATGAGTAGTTAAGAGATATTTACCTTAGAGGGATGGACCTTAGAATCTCATAGATGAAATAAACATAGACAAATATTGATACTAACACTAAAAGGTGAGATGATGTTAGCCAAGGTAGCCCTAGTTTTATAGAAGAATGAGAGAGCAAAAGATTGAGTTATTGAGGAATGGTGGCAATAAAAATTTTATTAAGTGATCCACATATTGGTTTATAAACACGTTTTATATGATGATAGTTTGTAAAAAATCTTTTGTAATAAGTTTTACCTATGTATTAACTTTAAATTTTAATCAATGAAATATCTTTCTTTGGCAAAAAAAAAAAAATCTAGAAGTATAACTGTATGTTTCTAATGTTCTCAAGTATATGTTTGGAGAGAATCAATTTTTATCCTTTGAGATTCTCTCTTTTCCTAGACTCTTTTTTTTTCTCTCTCTCCTTATGGTTATATCTTTTGATTTTAGATTAATGTTGAGGAAAATCATTTTCGATCTTTTATTTAACTGGA
The DNA here is from genome assembly GCA_949634005.1 of Mallotus japonicus. Lineage (NCBI taxonomy): Eukaryota > Viridiplantae > Streptophyta > Magnoliopsida > Malpighiales > Euphorbiaceae > Mallotus > Mallotus japonicus. The sequence goes on from CATIWK010266643.1 coordinate 6,353, forward strand.
AATGGTCCTTTTTTATTTTTTCCTTGTTAATTTATCTCGTCTTTAGTAGTTATCACTAGTTTTATTAGATTTGATGATATATTTTCATTTTGCTTATTCCTTAAAATGATTTTGCTCTTCTTTAAATGGAGATTTTTATGCTTGAAAATAAGATATAATTTCATATTCATAGATTCTTTACTCATACTACATGTTGATTAAGCAAATCTATAAGTGACTAGCTATTTTCATTAAATCAAGGTGAACATCCTTAAAGCCACCAAATTTTTTATCAATAATGAATGATATCTAATCCAACTTATCACCTATGTTTTATTTTCCTTAAAAAATTCACAACTTTGTTTATATATATATATATATATATGAAAGAGGTACTACAGGGGAGTGAATAGGGCAAATAAATATTTTTAAAAAGATTACGGTTTAATTATAAGGTTAGGAAGAATTAATGAAACAAGATGAAAAAGATATTTAAGAACTCAAAGATTTAAGGAGTTCGATTCACAAATTGAATTTACATCTCCACCTAACTTATCCCCAAGTTAGAGTTTTTAACACCCACACCAATCTTATTAATTAAGATTGTGTTTTACAAGAGTTTTGAGGCTCAACTCTAACCTTTACAATATAATGAGCCTTTCTAAGCTAAGCTCTAACCACAACAATGATCCTAAGTGTTTAAGACTTACACTTAACCACAATCATTAGCATTAACTCCTCACTTCCCTTTTTCAACCCAAAAAGAAGATGAGAAGAGAGTTAATCTAGCACACAACCAACACTCAATAACAATGAGAATTTTTAAGAATAGAGAATTGTTCAAAGAGATTTCAAAGTATGCAATTGCTCAATCAACTTGTCTAATCTTCTTAAATGAAGTTCCAGAGCTTGAATATATATGTTGAGAGTGAAAAATGGTTGTTGAAGGTCATTAATTATGTCCCCAATCTTCTTCACCTTTATTAAATGCATATTCAACTTTTTACAGGATTTCGTCTACTCAAGATCCTGAGCAGCACCTTCAGGACCGTGAGCATCAACAAATATAGCCGTTGAGACTGCAGAGAGCCGTTGGAGCCTTATCAGGACAACCTTAGGATCGTGAGTGCATGCTCATGATTGTGAGCAACCTCCTCATAATCTTGAGCAAACCAGGCTTGCTTGGCTCGAGAAGGCCTATCTTGGAGGTGGTTGATCATGCTCTCCTCAGGATCGTGAGCTGCTGCTCAGGATCATGAGCAGCAGATGATCTTGAGAAAAACTTGATTTTTCTTGGTCAAATCAATACTCTTTGCATTTTGGATGATTGTGACACTTCAAAGTGCATTTATGGAGGTTCTCTTGGACTTTGATTCATGCCTTATGTTGATTCTTTGATCCTCTATTTTGATTGTGACTTTTTTCCTAACTTATACATCATCCACTTAAACAATGACATTAGTTCATTAAAATTGTTTGTTAAAGTCAAAATATGAGTGGTGAAATAGTTTATCATGCAATATATATATATAGGATGACAGCTTTCAAAATACGAGTGACTTCTTTTTTTATGCGAAATTTTTTCTCTTTTTCAAAAACTATGTTTTGTTTTGTTAATATAGTAGGTTAACCTCGAAAAAAGTGATCAAAAAATGGATTTTAAAGAAAATATATATATTTGAAAAATGGATATCGGAATGTTTAAATTTTTAAAGTTTTCTTATATTGAAATTTTAGTTGATCTAGTAATTTTGTTGTAGTATATCTCCTTATTTCATGTTTAATAGTTATTAGAGTGAAGAATGGATGTATTTACAGTAATAAATTTATTTATGTCCATATATTATATTTTAAGCTGTGAATGAAATTTTACTTATGTTTAGGGTTGAAAACGAGCCGAACTGTTATGTTTGACTTGATAAAAACTCGTTTGACCTTGTATATTAAAGTTCGTTTAATAAATGAGTCGAGTTCAAACCATATAAAGTTTGACTTATGAAGCTTGCAAATAAGTTCGAATAGAAGCTTGTGAGCCAGTTTGTAATTTTAATATTTAATAATTTGATTTTAGATATATAAAATATATAAAGTCATATTGGAAAAAATATTATTTGAATAAAATCATAATTTTTATTAAATATATTATAATTTATTTAGTGAATAATTTATTTTTAATTTTTAACTTTAATTTATAATTTATATTTTTAAAATTTTTTTAAATTCATTAAAATTTGCAAACAACTCGGCTTGGTTCGAAACAAAACCAAACAAAATACGGCGTATGGTTATCCTTCAAGATCCATTGTGTTGTCTTTTTCAAGTGCTGCAAAAATGCCCGTCTAGCTCACTCGGTAGAGCGCAAGCCTCTTAACCTTGTGGTCGTGGTTTGAGCCCCACGGTGGGCGACTCTTTTAAGGTTCAATGTTTTTATTTACTTTTGCAACCTTTTAATACTCAATTAAGAGTATAATTATATACAACAAACTAGTTAAGCTAAGATTGTTGAACTAATAAATTAGAACAATTAACTATTTTCAAAATTATGAAATTTTTATTTAGGTTTATTGGTATTAAAAATCACAATTTTTTCAACCTTTTACATATTTATACAAAACTTTAAAATTTGACATATTTTTTGTAATTTTAGTACAATTTAACATATTATTTACAATTTTAACACAATTGTGATTTGATCATAAATTAATAAATAAAATGCATACATAACGTTTGAGGTGAATTAAATAACATATATTATTATAGTCTCACATTCATATGAAGAATTAAAATATGTAAAATAAAGGAGATGAATATAGTCTTTATAAGCTAAAGAAATTTTTCGTTCCCATTTTTATATTTTCTCAAATTATTGACATTGAAGTCTAACAAACTATTATAATTAGTATTTAGATGATGTGGATGTAAGATTTATAAAAATAGAGATTAGCTACTTCAACTTAAATGTTATTTATTGATCAAATTATAATTGTGCTAAAATTTCAAATAATTTGTTAAATTATATTTGATTTGCCAAATTTTAATTTTTGGTATAAATTTACAAAAGATTTAAAAGATTATAATTTTTGACACCAATATACCTTTTATTTATTTTACTAGTTGCCATGTTGAAGATTGTAAGGCTTTAACATGTTCCTTTTTTTAAAAAAAAAAAAAATCTATTTTCCATTTCCACTGCGGTTTCTACTTTTACCGATTTACATATGTGCATGCGTTTTGTACAACTATAAAATAATACAAAATCTAAGTTTTTTTTGCATGATAATATCAAACAAGCAAATATTAATAAAGCAGAATTTGCATTACATTTGTAAAATGATAGATTTGCATGCTTTAACCCTTCTCATTTAACATGCATAAGGTTAGTTGTTGGGCTGGATATGGTTTATTTTACTAGTTTTAAAATTGCTGAAGAAAATAAAATATTAGAGGAAACTAAGTACCATCTAAATAGGTTTTGAAGAAAAATGAATGGAAATAGGTTTTGAAGAAAACTAGATGGGAAACTATATCTAACAAACATGAAAACTCTAATGTCTCACGATTTTGAAGAGAAAAGACATAAATAATGTCAAGCCAAAAATAAACATATCATCAAAAAAAAAAGCTTTCGGCTTTTACCTATTAAAATATATTCCATGGCATGGTTGCGATCGTATTGACTGAAGTTTTGCAGTTCATCCATATATATCTCATACAAAGATTAGAAATTTTATTAACAACAGTTATTTTTATTTTTTTAAATAATTAAATAAAAACAATAATTTTGTTAATATTATAAAAATAAAAAATAAATAGAGTGATTTTGTCTTCTTTCATGGTATTAATTTGTTAATATATATATATATATATATATATATATATATATATATAAATGTACGAAGGGGGACAGGTAAAATTACAAAAAATTATTAACTCATTATTAGTAAAAATTGGATAATTAGTCATTTACTAATAAAAGTAAAATTAAATTAATTAAAATATAATTTTAATTTGATTGAAAGTCTATTTCCTAATTTAATTAGGTTAACTTCTATTTTATCTCTAATAAAAATTAAATTAACTAAAATATAATTCTATTTTAATTGAAAGTATATTTCCTATTTTAATTAGGTTAAATTCTATCTTATCTCTAACAAAAATTCTAACTAATTGAAAGTATATTGTCTATTCTAATTAGGTTAACTTTTATTTTATCTTCAATAAAAATTAATTTAATTTAAATATAATTCCAATATAATTGAAAGCATGTTTCCTATTTTAATTAGGTTAACTTATATTTTATCTGTAACAAAATTAAATTAAATTAAATTAAAATGTAATTCTAATTTAATTGAAATTATATTTCCTATTCTAATTAAGTTAACTTGTATTTTATAATAAAAATGGAATTAATTAACATATAATTCTAATTTAATTGAAAGTAAATTTTTTATTTTAATTATATTAATTTCTATTTTATCTCTAATAAAATAAAATAAATTAAAATTTTAGTGATAATTTTGTTAAAAATATATGTACTTCTATTTTAGTTAGGTCTACTTATATTTTATCTAATATAAATCAAATTAGATAACATAATTAAGTCTTATTATAATAAATTTAATAAGTAAATAATTAAAATTAAAATTAATAAATTTTATGAAAATAGGAAAAGTATATAATT
>CATIWK010266669.1:0-13340 GCA_949634005.1 Mallotus japonicus
TTTTTTTTTTTTTTACCAAATGCCATATGCAACTTCATCATCCACTCTTTGACACTTTTAACTGAACTTTAAATCCCTCCACGATTTGCTCTTTTCATTGCAATCCTCCAAGATTATACATAATGCAATTGGATAATAATAATAGATTTTTAACCTTTGCAAACAAGACAAGCAAAACCTGGGGACCCATAAAATCCCATTACTTATTCTCTGCTACTATATATATAAAATCAATGGCACTAATTGAGATCATAGCCAGCATTAGCCATGTTCGTGTTATTGCCTTTGCTATATGCCTTGTCCACACCATTGCTGCTGTCAGCTCATTCTTAACTAGATGATGTACAATTTACGCATTACACAAGTGAAGACAAGTGATTATAAGGAAAATAACATATAAAACCAAATTTGAAAAAAAAACAGGTGTTTTCAACAGCTATAAAATCTAATATTGTGTCGGTGTTTTTTATTGGTTAGACTTATGTTCTTGATTTAGTTTCATAATTACATAGTTATATAGATACTACATAGGTATACTGTTTTTGATATATATTGTTGTACTTGACTTGAAAATGATATTTCAACATATATATAAATGATATATGTATGAGAAAACTGAAAATTCCCAAGGATCTCTTTATTGAGGTAAATATGTTGAAATATATATACATTGTGCAACTAAAACTACTTAAAATGAAGTTTTATTTAGACGAATATGTTGAAGCAGAGACTAAAGAAAAACAAAAGATTTAAATCGGTTGAACTAGACTCAACAAGTATTGTTTTTCTCGAATTTAAATTTTATATATGGGAGTTGAAAGTTGAGTAGTCTTATAATATAATTTCTTTCGAGATATTTATAGATCAAAAATTCAACTTTTACCTTTTTTTTCTTCAATATTTTTTTAAAATTATCCTTCGTATAAAATTTATCCCATTCAAATTTTAAAATAGCCGAAATTGACATAGAAATTGCAAAAAAACTGCTAAGGCCTTAGCTAGGTAGAAACATGTTGATGGATTGGCTTTTCAATGTTTGGTCTTTACCTTAGTGCTTGGGCGTGTTCCTTTTCCTTTTTTTTTTTTTTTTTCCTTCACACTTAAAAATAATTAGTGAGTAAAAAAAATTGCACCATTTACTTTTTTTTTTTTGAGTGGGGGTTGGAGGGGGTGGGTCTCGAACCCGAGACCCACAGAATGTCTCTCAGCATCTTGACCGCTAGACCAGGTATGGGGGACACCATTTACTTTACTTTTAAATTTGCAGATAAAAATTATTGTCCGGCTAATTTCATACAAATGCTTTATGCTATGTTTGGATGCAAAAAATTTTGGTATAAATTTGGATTTCAATGAAATCTTTTATTTGGGAACTATATGAATTTGTATACATGAGAATTTGAAACAAATTCATAGTAAATTTAAAAGCTCATTTAGTAAGAATTTAAAATAACATGTAATTACATGTTACTAGTCGTGAATCCGCGCAATGCGCGAACTGTAAAATAAAATAATTAATAAAATAATTGGAATAGAATAATAACTAAGTAAATTAAAAATAAGTTATATCACATTAATTTTATTTTCTTTAATTTTTGTTGCCATAATTTTTTTAGTTATAATAAGATTTGTTTTTAGAACTATTATATTAGTATTGAAGTTTGCATAATAATATTTTAGTTAAAAAATATATTAAGTAATTATTGTAATTTTTTAATGGTGTGGAAAAAATATTTTGAGTGATTTAAGGTAGAAAAATACGTAATATATAAACACTTTTAGAATTTGAGTAGTACTGAATTGACACATTAACTTTTAGAGTGAATACTTAAATATGAAGGTTGACACTTGTCAAATTTTTGACTTAATGACTTTAGAGCTCGGGATTTAATATATATATATATATATTTGAAATTTAATATTTCAAATCAAATATTTGCATCCAAATACACTCTTAATTTATTTCTGTTTTGAACATCAACATTTAATGGTCGAATGCTCTATTTCACCCCTGAACTTTATCCTTTTGACCCATTGCACCTCTTAACTTTCATTGTAACCAATAGCACATCTAAACTTCTATTTAGAACCTATTTCACCTCTGTAAATATTTTTCTTATTATATTTAACTCTACTTTTGCCATGGTGGACCAGCGCGTGCTTGTAGTCTCCTGTAGGCACGTGAAGTAATTAAACTTTGTTGAAGTGTCTTTCTAAAAAAGAAAAAAGTCATAAACTAAAATGTATAAAAAATAAAGGACTGAAATAAATGAAGTTTAAAACTTTTGTTTCAATTATACCATCTTCAACCTCCATCTTCAAATTCACCATACCAATATAAGCAAATTAATCCGTTAAAATTAATCCACCTTCAACCCTCATCTATCCTGCTGCACACCCTCCGCCGACAGGAATCAGCTTCTCCTCAACTTCAAATGGTTCTTCTTCTTCTTCTCCTCCCACCTCTCAAGACGATGATGAGCCATCCAGCGCTACTGCCGATACCAGCCGCAAACGTAAACGCAATTCGGGCACCTATCGCATGATGGAGTTTTTTGAGGGCCTGATGAAACAAGTTTTGCAAAAGTAAGAGGCCATGCAGCAACGCTTCTTGGACGCCATAGAGAAAAGAGAACATGACTGGATGGTAAAAGAAGAATCTTGGAGAAGGCAAGAAATGGCGAGATTGAGTCGCGAGCACGAGCTTATGGCTCAAGGGAGGGCCATTTTTGCTTCTAGAGATGCCGCCATAGTTTCCTTTCTATAAAATATTCCTGGTCAAACCATCCAATTGCCTTCACCTATATCTATTCCAATAGTCCCACAACAACAACCTGTGCCATTGACACCTATAGTCACTACTATCTCAATCAAACCCCCGCCACCCATAGTCAGATGATGACGATCAATAGGCCAGAACAGCAGCAGGAGAGCACAAAACTAGATGATAGGAGTGAAGGAAATGAAGGATCAGGAAAGAAGGTAACAATGCGTTTATATCATATCCTCTTGAATAAAAACACCAACCTTTCATTTTAGCTCTTTAATCACCAATCTGAAATATAAATTAACAGAGGAGAAAACTCTTCACCTAAGTGCAATATATCATATTCCTAGGTACTTTTGTATCACTTCCAGCTCATGGTTCAAAAACATCGCAAAATGAAATCCAAACTGAAATAGAAATAGAGGCAAAAATAATGAAGCTGCTGTTGCAACTGCTTTGAGACCGTACAGTTCCTTGAACCAAATCAAGAACAATAAACTATCACTCTAACACTATCATTTTTAAATCAACCCACAATTTGGAGAGCAGAAAAATAGAAATTAAACACCCTTTAAAATTGAATCACTTCTTTGTAACATTAAATTCACCATCCAAGTTTGCATCGCCTCCCATCTATGGTATTGAACTAAATACAATAGTAGAAAAAAAATCTTCATCAACATTCATGGATCTGAAGATATCAGAAATGAAGAAGTTCTCAACACCATCATAGCCGCTGATTTCTTCGTTAGAAGAAAACAAAATGTAAATAGATCAAAGTGGGCAAATAATTTCAAGAGCCTCCGCCATAGATGTTACCATGAGAATCAAGATGGGCACATCCGTCCCATAATTCCTCGGCTGGCCATTACTCACCGCCGCCATTGATGGCCCCACTAAGTGTGGGTAAACTATGTGAGCCCCTTGGCCACCACTAGTATCATGACGCAGTCGCGACGGAAGAATACCATTAGTCAAAGAAGGTGTAGTGGTGGCCGGAGGAGTGCTGGTGAAGTAAAAGGAGGAGATGAGGTGGTGATGGTGCTGGGTTTCAGGTAAGGGGAGAAGAAACGTGAAGAACGGGAAAAGATAGAGTTTGTTTGGTTTTTTTTATTTTAATAATTAATTAATAAATGGTAGTATTTAACTTTTTATTATTTTAATGCCACGTAAGTTTTTTTTTTTAACTTTAGTACAACTAAAACTTCCACGTCATTGCAATTGATTTTCACGCTTCAATTTGTTGTATTTTAGAGGTGAAAGAGTTCAAAAATAAAAGTTTAGACGTGCTATTGGTTACAATAAAAGTTGAGGGTTGCAATGAGTCAAAATGATAAAGTTCAGGGGTGAAATAGAGCATTCGGCCAACATTTAATAGGCATATGTTTAGTTGAAATTCGTACTTATTTATATTAATAAAAAATACTAAAAAAATCATCTCAAGTTGCAATGATGACCCTATGTGGATCAAATTGGAATAGTCGGAATGGTTTGGAGTTCGGACGAAAAAAATTCAAAAATTATAAGGTTTTAGATTTGAGTTATAAGTTGAAATCATATAATACTAAAGTAGCTAGGTTTTACCATGCATTTTCCCTGATTCCTCTCTGACCACTAATTCCTTTTGTTAATCCACCACTCAAACTCAACTATGCCTATACTGGTAGAACACTTAGTAAGTGAAGTTACCATGAGTTCCAGAAACCTGAAATGATGGTACGTACTCTTTTATGGACCTTATAATCAGTCCAAATCATGGGAAGAAGAAGGAAAGAAAAGAAAAGAAAAGAAAAAAAAAAAGGAAAAAGCAGAAGATGGGAATTTTCCTTGGATAATTTGTTGGTTTGGTTGGTTTAACTTTTTGACTGTAATTTTCTAACACGTCTATCTAATCTATCTATCAAAGGCCCTTGCTTAACGGCCAAAACTACCCAATACACTAGAAAAAAAAAAGGGAATCCCCGTAAATCCAGAAATCACGAAGCACACCTTTGGTCCCACTTTAATTTATGTTTTCTTCATGTCACGGCACTCCCAGTCCCACTCCCTCATCACACTTTAATTTTGCTCTTTATATACACCTTCCATTCTCTGGCAAATCCACACGCTCTCCTCTCTTCAACTTCTCTGCACTCACCAATGGCTCCACTTCGTCTCCTCTTCCTCTTCTTCCTCCTCACCCCAGCTCTCATTTCCTCCTCCCCTGTTCAGGACCCAGAAGTCGTAGTGCAGGAAGTACATAGGTAGGTTAATTATTGCAAGACTTGTTAGTACTATATTTGTTCTATGGATTCATTAATAATGTCGTGTGTCTAAAATGTGTAACTTTTTTTTTGTGGTCAGGGCAATTCGTAATGCGACTAGGGCTGCTAGGAGGAACTTGGGCTACCTCTCTTGTGGAACTGGAAACCCCATTGATGATTGCTGGCGGTGTGACCCTAACTGGGAGAAGAACCGTCAGCGGCTGGCGGATTGCGCTATTGGGTTCGGTAAAAATGCCATCGGTGGAAAAGATGGAAAGATTTATGTGGTTACAGATTCTGGAAATGATGACCCTGTTAACCCCAAGCCAGGAACTCTTAGGCACGCTGTGATTCAGGATGAGCCATTGTGGATTATTTTTGCTCGTGACATGACCATTCAGTTAAAAGAAGAGTTGATCATGAATTCGTTTAAGACAATTGATGGTCGAGGTGCTAGTGTTCATATTGCTGGGGGTCCATGCATTACTATACAATTTGTTACAAACATTATCATTCATGGACTGCACATACATGATTGTAAGCAAGGAGGGAATGCTTATGTGAGGGACTCCCCACGGCACTACGGTTGGAGAACTGTGTCAGACGGTGATGGTGTGTCCATCTTTGGTGGTAGTCATATTTGGGTGGATCATAATTCGTTATCAAACTGTGACGATGGACTGGTTGATGCAATTCATGGGTCCACAGCTGTCACAATTTCAAACAATTACATGACCCACCATGATAAAGTCATGTTATTGGGTCACAGCGATTCATACACCCAGGACAAGAACATGCAGGTCACTATAGCCTTCAATCACTTTGGTGAAGGGCTTGTCCAGAGGATGCCAAGGTAAACATCTAATGTATAATTCAAATTTGATTAAATATTATATGTTATGTGCTGTGATTAAAATATGGTTTTGCTTCACATATGCAGATGTAGGCATGGGTACTTTCATGTGGTCAACAATGACTACACCCATTGGGAAATGTATGCTATTGGAGGCAGTGCAGCACCTACAATTAACAGCCAAGGAAATAGATTTGCTGCACCTGACAATAGATTCAGTAAAGAGGTAATAAATAAGGACAGAACTACTTTTGCCTGGTCTTAACTGAATTAACTAACCCAGTTGAGAGTTTCAATGCCCACAATTTCAGGCATGATGTAACTAATTAAGAACATAAAATTGATTATGCTTCAGGTGACAAAACATGAGGATGCACCAGAAAGTGACTGGAAGGGCTGGAATTGGAGGTCTGAAGGAGATCTAATGGTGAATGGTGCATTTTTCACAGCTTCAGGGGCAGGAGCATCTTCAAGCTATGCTAAAGCTTCGAGCTTGAGTGCTAGACCTTCTTCACTTGTCGGTTCCCTTACTGTGGGTTCAGGCGCCCTTTCCTGTAAGAAAGGTGCCCGTTGCTGATAGTTGTTTGCAGATTGCTATCAGTTAATTACAACAAAAATTCTTAATTATAAGTTATTCGATTAATTATGTCCGGCCATTGTTAGTTAGACAAGTTGGTAGATCCAACTCTAGGGTTATAGTCTTCTTCTTGGCTTCATGTTTTCTCCAAATTTTTAATTGCCTTTTTTTGTTGGCTTCAATCTGTATCTTTCCTTGACGATTACAACCTCGGCCTGTTACTCTTAGAACCATTCAGGATTCTGTTTAAGAATCTTGATGAGTTTAAAGAAAACAAGTGCAGAAGTGTTGATATATAGTGTATGAATTTAATTTTCTTTTTCTTTTCATTTGACATATATAAGAGGTATTTGGATTCTGTCTTTATCTCTGTTTTTTTTTTTCCCTTGTTTCTTCTTTCCCTTGCTTTCACACAGAAAACAACAAGACAGGACTTGAATGAACTTGACAAATTAACCAAATGAAAACAGCAAATTTTCAAGTATAAGATACAAGAAAAACATATATATCCAACCATTATAAAAAGTTTCATTAATGCAAGTGACTAATTGAAAGCAACCATGCACCATATTAAAGTTTATAATTGGCTCCAAATTTTTTAAAAGGTACATAAAAGGAGAGAATATGATTTTTTTAAGGAGAAATTCTTTTTGAATATGATATAAGATTACGGTTTTGAATTTTATATACGGAAAAAATAAATGTTAGGAGGATTTTATTCTTTATGGATCCATCCAATTCAAATTTTAAAATAGTTAGAACCTTAAACTTTATAGCTATCAGATATTATAAGTACCGTTAAAAATTTATAATTTTTAATATCTTAAAAATTATTATTTAATTATTCAACCTTTAGTTATACTATCTTCTAAAAAGGGAAAATGCAAAAATGTCCACCAAACTATAGTCCAACCAACCCATTTTCTTTTAAGTCACAAAACATATCATAAAGAAAACACAGAACGTTTGTGTGTTTTTTTACATTGTTCAGTTCATTTTTGACCATATTGTACTGTAATTTGTAGCTCTTCACCCAATGCGTTTAAAGTTTATGACACAAGAAAACACACAAAAAGGAAACCACACCATACCACACCACACTCCTCTACCTCCTCTGCCTCCTCTGCCTCTAAGGTCTAACGAAATGGGTCCACTTTTGATTTGGGGCGAGAAGAAAAGTGGGACGAGCACATGCAAGCCAGTATTAATTATTAACCTTCTTTTGATGGATTGCTTATTTTTTTTGATGGATTGCTTATTAAAACCTTGTTTCAACTACATCTTTGACAAAGTTGCACATCCAATCTTCAACAGAGAATCCTCTCTCTTTTTTTTTTGTTTTTCCTTTAATTGTTGTTCATTTTATAGCTGCCATTATTATAGTATATGCCCGAATTCTTGCATCGCACATGCAATATCTAAGTGGGCTATAATGAAGTATCCCCTCATCCTCGTGTTTCTGTATCTGCATTCAGCTCCCTGATTGTAGGCGTGTCTTGGCATTAAATTGGTCCCTATATATTATCTACGTGCCACGACAAATGAGCCGCAAACCAGGTGGACCCGTATGCTAGCAAAGCTCAATCTGGCCCTTTAGTTCTTCCAACAGTCCATGTGCATGATCAATTCAAGCCTTACGCTCCTATGTAAGTCTAGCACTCTGACAGTCCCAAGTGAAAGTAGAGATTGGAGATCAAAAATCAGGAGGCTTAGTCTATTATTCTAAATTTGAGTTGTGCAAAAAATTATTGAATGTGTTGCATTTTAGGGTTGAATTTATGATATGGAACTCAAATATATGTATTTTTACGTTATAAATTTAATAATAAAATGTAATATTCCGAAATAGATAAAAAAATTTCATTAAATAAATCTAAATGCATAATTGGATGCATTTTTAAAAAATAAATTACTAAAAATACAAGTAAAAAATACATAAAATTTAAGAAAAATACTTAGTTGGATAAGATAAAAGATTATGTTGAGGTCCACCAAATGGGTCTTTAACATTCTGGCTCTTGTCGCTTAAGACACAGTACTAAATCAGATCCTATTCAAGTGGCCATGGGCTATATACACACACACACGAAAGAATGCTAAGGGAAGCTTTACATGCACGTATCGTTACCACATACATAAGTGCACATTCCAGCTCACTTGATGCACATGTTCTTGCAAGGAGTTCTTTCGTTTAGACATATATTAACGTATTGAATGTGTGGCTTTCAGACATGGACCGTAATCGTTCGAGGTGTAACTAACAAGTATGGACTTTCTTCCATGTAGGTTAAAAAAAACATAGCATGTGATAGATGGAATTTAACGCATGGTGTGTTTATATGTATGGCCAGAGCATTTGATGACCATTGCAGGAGATGTAAATGATATTTAGGTTTACACTTTTTCCTGAATTGGAGGACAATTTGTTACGAAATATAAATCAGTCCCCTTGTAATATTCTTGAGAAAAAAATCTCCAACAATTTCAAGGATTGGTTTGAACATGAATCATATATATATATACTATAATTAATACATTCAGGACCGGCTCAAGGGTACTCATTGTGGCCCTAGACAAAAATTATTTTTTATTTTTTTAGATTCAAAATTATTAGCTATTATTTTTTTAGATACTAACTATTTTCTATAAAAAAGGCTATTAAAATTAAATAAATAAAATAATAATTTGATATTAGAACCAATATTGGATCTAACTTAAAAGGTAAAATTTTAAATTTTGTCAACTAAAAAAAATTATACATATATTTAATTTATTTAGAGAGACCCTAGATATAGACGTTTTGTTTTTTTTTTTTTGAAAGGAATTTTTAATCCCTAGTTATAGACGTTAATGACCTATGCCTAAAGCTAAATACATTACAAATATATTTTGAACTGAATGAATTCTATTTTTAAAGAGTAATCAAAGAAAATATCTATAATTTTGTCCAAAAATAGTCAAATTACGTTGATTACACATTAATTGGTGTTTAATGGAGTATTTAGGCTATGTTCTTGTAAATGGACCATACCATGTGGCAGACAATTAGAGGAAATAGACCTAACTAGAGAGCGACTACGACCATTAACATAAAGATAAACCATCATCCAGAAAAAGTATAGCTCATCACGTGCGCCACATGATCACTCTTTGGACTTAATATAGACCAAGACCATTCCTAAAGCTAACTGGCGCTTGAGCAAGGCAAAAGAGTTGTTGATTGGATTGGAAATTGTCATGACTCATCTTTAAGTTGAGCTCTCCTTTTCAATTCTTGGACTGAATATCCCGCCATCGTTGCATTGTATTTGTACGTACGTAGCTGAACTCATTACTACAGCTTCTGAATTCTGATTCTTGCAAGCGAGCCCTATTCCAATAATCAGGGGAGGCTGCCTAATTATTGATGTTTGAATGAATTCTTCTGATTTTCAATTTTTCAATTCTTTATTCAAAGCTTTTGATTGTGTTCAACGATTCAACTTGACCTGAAGAACGGGGAATTGTTTATGTCCCATGACATCCATTCCTTGTAAAACGAACTTGTATATAGTCTCTCGGTAATTAAGTTAGAACGGTTCAGTGTACTTTTACGTAGTTGCATTGCAATGAATGTTACATGTTGGCTGCTAAAATGCTCATCTCATTCCTACCACTTCAGCTACATGTTCCAATTTCAACATGGACAACGATTGACGTCGCTACCCGTGACAAAATTCTTGGGGGTTAAAAGATGATTTTGGCCCCCTTTGCCCTTGATATTTATTTTTTTATTTTTTTAAAATTCAATTAATTTTTTTAATCTAAAACCTAAATTGTACACGGATGAACCTGTCGTCAAAAGATTTAAATACCCGTAATCTATAAATTTTTTTTTTAAATCTAAAATCTAAATTACACACGGATGAACCCGTCGTACAAAAATTAAAACATCTGTAGTCTGTAAATTTTTTTTTTTAATCTAAAACCTAATTGCCCCCCTCCAGCGAAGCACTATTCCTGTCGCGGTTAGCGACAGAAATCTTTATCCTTTCAACATCTACCTGGTAATGTTGAGCATAATGAGAAGCTTCGTTGCTAATAGTATTCTCTGATTAATGGTGTCTGTATGGTTCATCTAATTCTAAAAAATAAGAATTATTCTCTTCATGCAGTCTATCAATACTTTAAAAGAGACAACTAACCTTATATCAATATTAATACAGTTGAAGATGGATGATAATATAAATAAAATTTTACGAGTATATCAAAATTGTAAGAAGGGTATTTTATTAAATTCTCCAATGAAAAAAATAATAAAATATTAAAGTGTAAATAGGAACAATTGAGGATGGATGATAAACAAGGTTTTTTTTCGAACAACTAAACAAGGTTTTCATAGTAACAAACTGACAATGACTTCCTAGTCTTTAATGAAACTTGATGTGGATTTGAAGTGAATTCAGTTGTGAGCTCGCCCTTTTTTCCCCTGCCCAGCTAGAGCTAGAGCCCCTTCTACCAGCTAAACAAATTAGGACTTGAATATTGGGCCTGTAACATCTTAACTTCACCAGCCTTCTTAACTGAGCTTTTATATGTAATAACCCTTTTTTTTTTCTGTATTTTTTTAGTGTCTCTGACAATTTCAGAGTTTGAATTAGATGAAATTATTCGAGGAGAAATGATATTTATCATGGGTCCGCTTTAAAAAGCCGGGAATTAAAAATAATGAGGGTGTGAGTTTATCAAAAAAGACACTCAAATGAAACTATCCCTGACTGTATGGGGACAGTTTGGTAAAAATAATTAATAAAAAATGCGGGCTGTTACATATATGTATCACGACTCTTATTCGAGATGGTAAAAACTCTCCCAACATTTTTTTTTCTATATCTTTTTTTATTTAAGGAATAAGATTATATATTTGATCTTCATATATAATTCAAGTTGGTTTTTTACCTAAACTGCTGAAAGTCTCTTCTTTCTGCAATCTACCTGTTTTTTGTGGAGGATTAGGCCAACCACAAATTGAAGAGGAACAAATCAATAGAGAAGTTGCTGCAGGTGTATTGGCAGGACGGCCAGCTCGCAGCATGAACTAACAGCAGCTTCTGTACTCCCAAAGCTGAAGCTTGCCTACCATTAAAGACTTCGTTCCTTAATTAAAGGCCTTGAAAACCTTGGGTTTAGGCTTTTATTTGGGCTTGAAGGCCTGTACGTTTTTTTGCATGTATTTTGTCACCCAATTTGTTCATATTTTCTACTACTTCCACCCTAAAAATAAGTTTTTACAAAAATACTACTCCCTCCGTTCCAAATTAATTATTATTTTTTACTATTTCACTTGAATTAAGAAAACATTTAATAGGCTTAATTATAGGAAAAAATAGCTAAATGGAACTAAATTACCTTTCTATAAATATTGGAAAGACTTATAAAATTTTGCAAAACCAATTAATATAGATAAGGTTAAAGCAAGGATAAAATAGAAAATAAAAAATTAATGTTGTATTGGATATATAAAAGTTACAAATAATTGATTTTTTTTTATTTGAAAATGTGACAATTAGTTTGGAACGGAGGGAGTATGTATTATTAGATGTCTATATTTACTTACAAAAGGTAAAAAATATTGAAAGATTAATTGACAAAAAAAAATAATTCTTGAATAACATACATTTTTTTTTTTTATCAAATTTAGTAAAAATTTTCTGTTTAGTTTTCACAATTTTAAAAGAAAATTTTAATTTCTAGCAAACTCGTCTCTAAATATATGTCTAGATTCCATCACTTACAATTAAAACATCTTAATTTATTGAAATTATTCATATCCAATTCATTGTTTAAACTTTCAAAAAATTTCTGATTTTTCTTTCAATAAAAAATTAATTTTGTATAATTTATTCTAATTTTTCTAAATTTGCCACTGGGATGCAGGGTTTATGATAATGTCTCCTGGAGGCATGTTAAGGGGTGCAGGATTAATTCACTCCTCCCCCACTGCATGTGGTTTCACCTACTAATCTTAACAATAATATCAACTCTTATAATCCGTCCAAAAAGAATAAGCACTAAATTTGAATAGTTTTTATCTTGATAGTGTTCTTGGCTGGCTATAACAGTGTTTCACTTATTTTTAATTGTGCAAAATGTCACGAGATCATTACTTTCTTCATAAAAAATTAACTCGTTAGAGTATTTTGATATCGTAAAGGTTCTACATTGAAGAAAAGTATGATCGGTTTTGTTACTACTCGTTACAAAATTATTAATTTCTCTCTAAAAAAAATTAATCTATTAGAGTATGCAGTGCCCATATTTATAAGGTCAAAATTTTTCCCACTTTTTTCCCAATATGGTCTCGTGAAGGGAAGCTCTCAATTTGGGTTAGTAAAGGAGGGGAAGACATCTATAATGTAAAATTGTAAATGTTGGATTTTTATCAAAGCAATGTGGTAAGGTTTGGATTCAAGAACTAGTATATGTTGTCGTAACTTTGCAAGCACTTGAGGCCACTGGCTCGACAAAGACCCTACACACCAGGAGATAAAGAAAAACGTTCTAAAGTGTTTTCACTCGTCACTTTGCCAATTGAATACAACTTGTAATCTTTCGAAAAGTCAAGTTAACGTTTGTGCTATTTTTTAGTTGAATTATTATGGTTCTAATTTTACTTTTTTGGTAAGTTATATTTACAAAATTTTTATAATATAGATGTATTACACTTGTCAATATATAATGAATATATATAAATAATTTTAACAAAATAAAATATATTTAGATTTTTTTTACAAAAAATTCAAATTCGAGTATTATAAATCAATAAACAGACATCGAATTTTTTTTCTCTCTTACATAGCCCATACAGTTCAATCCAAATCAGTCATAATTCTTATAATTACTAAAAAATTATTATTCATA
>CATIWK010266709.1:0-10675 GCA_949634005.1 Mallotus japonicus
AATCATGTTAATTATAATTTGGCCATTTCATTTTACACAATTATTAGTTTAGTGGAAGTGACATGCATTCAACAAATGGGCATTCAAATCTAATCAAATCCTTTCATGCTTGTTACTGTTTTGGATGATATGGGCATCAGCATCACTGATATCTATATGTTGTCTACATAGCCACCAAATATTTGAAGAGATTGTCATTTGATAATCAGCAAACCATCACATGTTATAATATGTTTAATTTGAGGATTTAGTAGGTGTTAAGTGAGAATATTAGATACCGATATAATTCCATCATGAGCTATATAGAATTAAGTTAGAAAAGTTTCTGTATACGAATACACATACATGCGCATACATATATACGAATAACTTAGATTTATATATTTATTTGATCTAAATATTTTTATATTAAAAAATTTCAAGATATTAGAATAGACAATGACAAGGATTGGTTAAAAAGGTTTCTATGAATAATAATTGAATTCCCAAACATGGTTTAAGTAATTATACAAGTATAAGTTGTGACCTGTGCTAGGTATACATGAAATGGAACTATTTTATTTATTTATTTATTTTTTAGCAATATGGGTAGGTTTGAAAAATATTGGGCAATGAACCATCATCTTTATGTGTTTGTATGGTAATAATGAGCAACATCCAAAAAAAGAAATGAAGTCAAAGAGACCATGTTGGGTGGAAATTTGTAAATCCTCCTCCATATCCTTCTTTTATCACTCTTTCCATCTCTTTTGCCTCTTCTGCCTTTGCCCTCTGCAAACATAAACCATTTAACAATAAGAAGACTATCGATTTGCATATACACATTTTAAGGTATTGTTAAATTTTTATATTTCTGTAATTGCCACTACTTTGAGACTATCGATTAACATATACACATTATAAGATATACATTCGATTATTAAAATTTTAATTTATTGAATATTAATCATGATTAGTAGCATGATTATTATATTTAAAAACTATAAAATTTTAGACACAAAAGAAAAATACAAATTTAAATTAAAATCATGTGATCACCTGCATTGTTTCTAGGGCATCTGCCTCTGAATTGAAGTCATAAAATGTACTAGCTGCAGTGAGCTTCATAGACAGAAACTGGATTGAAAACCAAAAAAAATATATATACATGCATCAATAAGTATAATGATCATACATAAATTTTGTTAATGTTAGAGTATGCATTTGATTAAATAAAACTCACCTCAACTTGATTCTGCAAGGACTGAACATAATTAATTATCTCATCCAACATTACTGCCATGCCCATGGTCTGCAAATAATCAAGTACAAATTATCAAATATATATCAAAAAGACTAATTAAATTTTCTTTAAATTATAAATTAATATGCCTACCTTGTAGCAACCTGGGACAATGTCTTGCAAGCATTTCAGTCTCTCATTGATTTTTCCTCTTCTTACCTGTTGTACAAGAAGTTAAATTAATTTAGTGTAATTTTTGTATGTATATAAAGATTAAATTTTCTTTAAAACTTGTAAATAAAATTACCCTTTCTGCTAAACTGTGACTATCAGTGGCTTGACCTCTTCTAGCTCTAACATGAACAACTTCTTTTGGCTTCTCATCTTCTCCATTACTTTTAGCTCTCTTTCCTCTTCTTGAATTCTATCATATAAATTAACAACGAAATCCGTCTTAAAAAATCTGAACAAGAACACTCACAACCAAATAAAAAAGGGCTAAACAATTGATTAATCAATTAATGTACTTACATTTTTTGATCCTTTGCCATTTTCAGAACCTTGTGGAGATGAATTTAAAGAACTTGTTTCTGATACATCCATCACCACTACTTTTCTTTTCTTACTTTCTAGAAACTCACTCTGATAATCGGTTCCAGGAGTAGTGGAACTGAGGTGGTGGGGGTGCTGATGATGAGTGCTAGAAAGTGGCATGACTTGATGATCACTTTGGTTGTTGTTACGGTGGTGATGGAAAATAGCAGGAAAATTTTCTGCCAATTTAGCAGTACCACCAGGAAAAAATAATTCTGATGCTACTCCTGCAGCTTGGTGCTGATGATGGTGGCTAAAGAAATTGTCACTGGAGAAAGGCAAGAAACTATTGTTGTTATTCAAGCTTGAATTGTCCAGGATCATGCCATTTTGGTTCATTTCAGAGAAATGGTTAATGGGTACTAAGTTTGGATCAATAATATTATCAAAAAATGGGAAAGAGGGTGGTCTGAATCCTTGAATATCTGATGTAAAATCAGCCATTAGAGCTTTGCAATTCTTGAAAATGTTATGGTGTAATAACAGTGAGCTAGAGTTGTGTTTTTCGATAGTGAGGAAGGGATGAGATAAAGTGTATATTTATAAGGGTTTTTTTAAATTATTAATAGGAAGATTATATGACTCATATATTGATCGACATTACAATAAGAGTAAAATTTTTCCTTTCTAGTCATATAAAAATAAATTTAAATTAATGATGATTTAATATGAATTTTATAACGAAATGTAAATTTTACATTTTAAGATGTCTTTAATAATGGTGAATGCTTAACCCCTAAAAAGAGAATTTTTTAAAGAAAATATTTTGGAGGGCCACGTGGCAATATTAGCTTCTATTGTTTTTGTCTCCTGATGGGTCCTACATATTGAGGAGATATATCCAATAATAATACGGACCCATTTATAAATGCTTTCGGCCCCCAGGGGAAGTATGTGAAAAAGGTACAGCCCAAGTTGAACTATTCTTTTCCTTTTTTGGATTTTTCGTAATTATAATAAAAACAGAAAATATTTTCAAAAATAGCGTTAATATTTTTTCTTTTATACCTAACTTTAAAAGGAAATATTTTTCAAAACAACCACTTTATTCATATGCACAATATACTGTTATAGATATTGATTCTAAATCATTTTTAAGACTCAAAAAATAAAAAAATGAATATTATTTTCTCGTTGTAAAACATAGGAACAATAGACAAACAACACAAAGTCCTTAAAATAACCTTCAAACAAAGGAAATAACAAAAAAAAAAAAAACTAGAAATCAAATATCAACAACAACAATACATGAAAACAACTGAAACAACCACTTAATATACATATAAAATAATCAAAACAAACTCAACCAAAACAACTACTAGAGCATAACTTCATAAAACAGAAATCTGAAATAAGCAAAACAATCAAAACAACTAAAACAACCATTGGGTCATAATCTTAAAAATAGAAACCCAAAATCACCAGTAGACCATAACCTCATAAAACAGAAACCTAAAACAACCAAAACAATTGAAACAACCAAAACAATCGAAACAACCACTAGACCACAAAACAACCACTAGACCACAACCTTATAAAATAGAAACCTAAAATAATCGAAACAACCACTAGACCATAACGTTAAAAAAAAAAAAAACCCTGAAACAAGCAAATTAATCAAAACAAACAAAAACAACCACTAGACCATAACCTCATAAAATAGAAATCCGAAACAACCAAAACAACCACTAGATAACCTTACAAAACAACAAAAAAAACCTGAAAAAATCAAAACAACGGAAACAACCACTAAATAACCTTACAAAACAACCTTATACATAGCAACCAAAACAATCTAAAACAACTGAAAGCAACATAAGACAACTATAATAGTTAAATACAGAAATCCATTTTTGTATCTTTTTTTATTATTACAAATTTTAAAAATGAGTTGAAGGAATTGTTTAGTAAATACTCAAATATTCAAGTAAATTTATCTAAAAAATAAAAAGTAAAATTTACAAGCAAAAATCACCATTTTTATTTTTATAAAAATTAAATTGACTTTTTAATTATAATATAATTTCATACTACTTCTATTACTTGTATAAACTAATTTAACTCTCTTTAAATTAGTAAATTAATATTTTATTAGTATATTCTCATAAAGTTATAATATTAATATTTTAATAATTTGAATAAGCAAATAATCACTTTTTATTAAATAACCTAATTAACAAAAGTATAATTGAAAAATTAAATTTGAATTATATAAAAAAATTTTTATATTTCTTGAAATAAATTTACCAATAACATTATTATAATTTATAGAAAATTGTATAAACTGTAAGATTATTTATATATATTCAATCGATGTTATAAAAATTAAAATAAAATTTTATAAAATCAATTATTATTTTGATATAATATAGTAGGGTTCAATTCAATTTACTTTTGATATAATTCAATGCATTTATATTCTAAATCTGTACTGATTGCTTATATCGGAATCGTTCAGTTTGGTATAAATGAAAAAATTAACCCTTTCATTTCTAAATATTTTTATATCAGTTTGCGAAGTACAAAATTTATATGAAATAGACCAAACCTAATTAATAAAATATATGGTACTTGATGAAATATAAGAAAAAATAGTTATTGATTTTTTGAAAATGATTAATTTCAATATTATTATCTTAAATATTACATTATAATTTTACATTTTTTTACGAAATAAATATTTCATTTAAATTAATAACTTGTGTGGCATAACTTTTATGCAAAAAGTAATGAAAAGAATTATAAAGAAATTATAAAGAAAAGCAAAGGATCATGAAATGAGATTTGTGGAAAAAGCCTTGACTACTAGCTTATCCTTTTTGTAATAAGATAAATTTCTATTATTTTTCAGCTCGTAGTATGGGTGTCATACAATTATTTGCCTGTATAAATTCCGTATGGCCCATATTGATACTTTCGTTATATATATATATATACATATTTCAATTGTCGATATTCAAAATTCATTACATTTGAATTAATCCAATTTGATCAGATAGAATTATAAAGATATAAAAAATTATTCAACAACTAATTTAATATCACTATATATATCATGCATGATTTCAAATGTCATTTAAGTGAGAACATGTCCTACCAACTAATTCAATAAACGTTGTTGGATTTTATTTTTTTCCTTTTGCTTTTTAATTGTAGAATACGTATTTATCCTCAATGCCACGCAAAATTGTCAACATGTAACCTCTATTATTAATGCTGATAAGTGCATTTGGACATATAATGGGCATATCAAAACCACATTGAAGCAATAGAGACAGAGTGCATTTTCAAAGTGGCTATGAAGAATTGAAGATACATCGTTAATGGCACATCAACCTAATCTTCATCTTTCGTACAATATCTCCTTTCAAAGTGACAACACCCACTTCAAGTTTTTTTTTTTCCTCATTAATAATTGTGATCCTCTTGGAGGTAAGAGTCCTAGCAATTTCTAACACTGTTGATCATAATTTAAACTATCAATTAAATTATAATTTTCATATTGGTCACTGCCGATCATCTTTTCGATTAACGGTAGTCCCTTCTATTTCTATTTTATTTAATTTATTTTATTTTTACATTGAATAAATACAAATTTTTGATCTATTTGTCTTTTGATTTTTAAATCCTCCTTCATGGAGTTCTTACCCTCAGTGAAATTTTTATGATTTTCCTTTATGGAATTTGAATATCTCCTTATTTTGAATTTTCTATTGGTATTTATGCAATCAGACTCATTCAAAGACCAAAGAGTTGATTTACGGCTAAATAAAGCCATCGAGTGGAGCATACGGTTTGCCGAGTTGCAAATCGAAAGAATTCTATCAATGCGATTGAGGAATAGCAACTAGAAATTTTATAATTTCAATGAGATTTTATTTTGATATTTTTTTTATTGTACTATTATTTCTATTATTCTTTTATCAAGATGTACTTTTAATTTTCAATGAATAAAAGTTTTATTTTTTTCTCTAAAAAAATCAGCAATTAAAAAAATCAAGATTTGTGCAATTTAAACTTCATACTTTATGTAAAATATTTTATAAACAATTCATTTAATTTCACTTTCTTGTGCAATTATAAGAAAAATAATTGCATAAGGATAAAATGTAATTTAGAATTAAAGGAATTGTGGTTAATCATGTAATTAATTTTTGAGATGACTTGAATGATCTATTATTTTAACAATGGATGCAGTTAATTATAAAAGTAGTAGCAACATTGACTATGAGTCATGCAGCGCAATGGTTGTGATAATATTTGTGAATGATAAAATGAGATAGGAAGATGGAATCTTTTACTTAGTATGTTAAGTAATTAAGTTATATTTAGTTGACCTAGTGAAAAAAAAAAAAAGATTAGATAGTTACTATTTATTGTAAATTTTGCTTTTTATATTTTACAGAAAAAAGATGAATTTTTTATTTATTAAAAATTATAAGTACATCTTGACAAAAGAATAATAAAAATAATAGTACTAATAGTGCAATAAAAACTACATGAAATTTCTAGTTATTATTTTTCAATTGCGATGATAGAGCTCTTTTAATTTGCAATTCAAAACTCAATAATCTCTAAACTCCAATTAATAGCTCTATTTAGTAATAAATTAACTATTTTATTTTTGAATGAGTCTGATTATAGAAATATTAATAGAAATTTCACAATAAGAGAGATATGTAAACTCCATAAAATACAAAAAAAAATACAATTAAGAGTATTAAGAATTTTGCGAAAGAATATTTAAAAATTTTAATATAAAAACAAACAGAATAAATATATGTATTTATTCAATGCAAAAAAAATGAAATAAAGGACCATCACCGATTTAAAAGATGATTAACGATAATAATATATTTATTTTTTATGAAGATCTAAAAATTCAGACAAAAAGTAGAAAAAAGATGCATATTTTTACCGAGAATTTGATTTCAAAATTTTAATTTGTCTTTTTGTTTTATATTTTCAATTTCATGTTTAATTCTCTTTTTCTCTTGATGTGCGTCTTAATTTAGTGATAAAATAATTTTTTTTTTTTAAAAATGAAATGTTATTACATAAATCTCTGTGAAAATAATTTTTCTCACGTAATATTAAATGATAAATTTATTATGATTACATATGAAATATATATATATATATATATGTTAACACCTTTTCTTTTAACATTTTTATATAAGGGATTAATTGAACATATGAAGAAGTACTGAGAGTACTTAGGAATATTGCCATATAAGCCATATAGGTTAAAAATAAAAATAATTGGTATTATATAGGATGTTTAGACCCATTGTAGTCAAAGTTTTAGTTAATGCAATGTTGAAGTGGGAATATATATAGTTAATAAAAAGATTAGCTTATTAATTAACACATTTGAAGCTATGCTATTGAATTTTGTGAAAAGAATTTTAAGTTTGAGCCACTCTTCACTCTCATTAAACCTAAGCTTTCCATTTGCAGCAATGCATCATAGCCTTGTAGCTTTGTTAAAATATAAGGCTATGTTTGACAAATGGTAGTGAAACCTAACTCTTCTAAAAGTAAAGAAAAAACAAAAAATACTTGTTATTTTTTCTATTTATGTAATCTTTGACATGCTTGTGGGGCAAACCTTTTCTTGACTTTATTTTCATTTGATAGAGGTAAACCATATATGTCCAAACACACTTCTGAATATACTCTTGAAAAAAGTAGGTTGAACTAATTATTTAAGTTGGGAATTTTTTTGTTAGATAGCGTGTGGTGTCACTGTGCTGTATGTGTTTTAGGTTATTAAATTTTTTAAAAAAAAGTTGGGAATTTTTGCACTATCTTGCTTTGTATTTTCACTCTATTATTAATTATTTTAAAATATCAATGATATAAATATCCTCAATTTTAATTTTTTACTTTTTATTATAATTTTTAAATTTTTTGTATTTTTATATTATCTAAATAAATTAGAACTTTTAAGAAAAGTAATTTATCTTTAACTTTTACTATTTAATAATATTTTCAAATTAAAATTATTTTTATTTAATTGCCTTACATACTTTTACTATTTAATAATATTTTCAAATTAAAATTATTTTTATTTAATTGCCTTACATATTTACAATTTTTTTTCAAAAACTATTATTTAGCATTATTTAAATGAAATACGAACTATATATGTTTAAAAAAATTTTAATGCTAAATGATTGAATGCATTTTTATATTTATTTATATTATTTTATAATTTTTTTGACAAAAAATTAGATACATAAATTATACTTTAATTCTAAATAAATTAATTAATATTTTTATTATTTTTATTATTTTAACAAGTAAGTACTTTTCTATACCACTAAAATAATAAAAAATATGGAAAAATTTGGCAACTATAATCAATAACAAATATTATAATAATTATATTTTTATTTTTAAGGTAATGAATGAGATATATAAAAAATTTTAAATCAACTAATTAGTTTAAATTATATTTTAATTTATTTGTAGAAATAAAACAAAAATTTTAATTAAATTTTAAAAAATAATTAAAGTCTAAAACTTCTCCAATAATTTATTATTGACACTTAAAAATGAAGATAAATTATCATACATATAAATACTTATTTTAGTTTTTAAAATAAAAATAAATTTATTAAGAATTTATGTCTTTTTTTTTCTTTGGCATAAATTAATATTTACAAGTAATAAATTGATTAATTTAGAAAATTTTATTAATGAAAAATTGATTTTTCTTTTTTTTTTGAAAGAACTGAAAATAGATATTTTAATTGAGAAAATTCGTCCTTCAAATTTTAAAAATATTAATGATAGAGT
The DNA here is from genome assembly GCA_949634005.1 of Mallotus japonicus. Lineage (NCBI taxonomy): Eukaryota > Viridiplantae > Streptophyta > Magnoliopsida > Malpighiales > Euphorbiaceae > Mallotus > Mallotus japonicus. Next base: position 8,621 of record CATIWK010266709.1, read on the forward strand.
TCGACAAAAATTATTAAAAAAAAGATAAACATAAAAGTTAAGGATGTTTTTGTCATTTACACTTAAAAATATTAACAATCAAGTGCGGCTATAAAATTATAGAGTGTAAAATCTCCACCATATTTAATTCAATTTTTTTTTTTATGCATAATTTCAAAATTTTTTTATGAATAATAACATTTAATAGATATCATATATATATTGATTTATGGTATATTTTATATGTTAAAATTTTCATTTAGCTCTATCTTGTCAAGATAATTAATTCTATATTGGTTATTTATAGAAGATTAAGTGAATTTATATGTTAACTGGATAATTCTGCCTAGTATCACAACTATCAAATTTTGGAATAATACTCCACATAATCATTATGATTCAAATGCTTCCTTCATCCAATTGCTTGAACTTTTAAACAGATGGAGATTCAATTAGTATATTTAGAGGGAGTTTATATATTAATTGAATTGAATATTTCCATCCAATAATTTGAATTTTTTAATTGGATAAAATTCAATAGATATATTCTCAGTCCATGTCTATGATAAATTAATTAATTGGGTCAACATAATACAAGATAACATACGATTATAATAAAAATAAAACAAAAAATATATTTTTCTCCATTATATATAAACAAATTTAGATTCTGCATTATAATATTTTAAAAAGTTTTAGAAGGATGAATCAATTCTAGTTCAAAAAATTTCTAACTTTTACTTTCAGTATTTGATTAGAGAACAAAAGGACTAGTCCCTCTACTATGGATTAAGCATGATGAGATTTGGAGGTTTGTTTGTTTGTTTAATGAGCTAGAAACTATAAATTTTATTCATCAACTATAAAAAAACTGAAATTTAGTAGCGGAATTTAATGCCTGAAATTTTCATCACTAAATTATGACAGATAAGTGATAGATTAGTGACGATATAAATCTGTCATATTTTTTAAAGGAAAAATAATATATAGGAATTGTGACGGATCAAAAATTTCACAAATTCGTCACTAAATTAGTAATGGTTGAGTTTTTTTATCACTAAATTTTAATTTTGCACATTAAATTTTTTATTTTTTTCAAATTTTGTGATGGACGGTCCATCTGTCACTAATTAGCGACAAATATGCTTTTTCGTCATTAAATTTGTGATGAATGGACCATCCATCACTAATTTTACACATTAAATTTTTAGTATTTTTTAAACTTTGTGATAGACGGCCATCCTTCACTAGACGGATGAACTTGTCCGTCACTAAATTTATGATGGATGGACCATCTGTCACTAATTTTACATATTAAACTTTTAGTTTTTTTTTTAAATATGATGAACGACCATTTGTCACTAAATTTGTGATGTATGGATCATTTTTCACTAATTTTACATATTAATTTTTTTAGTTTTTTCTAAATTTTGTAATGGACGGCCATTCAACACTAATTAGTGACGGATGAACTTTTATGTCACTAAATTTGTGATGAATGGACTTATCTGTCACTAAATTTGTGACTAATAAACCATATGTCACTAATTCTATACATTAATTTTTTAATTTTTTTTTAAAATTTTGTGATTGACGGCCATCTGTCACAAATTAATAATGGGATTAGTGACGGATAAACTTGTCAGTAACTAAATTTGACACGGATGGACCATCCGTCACTAATTTTACACATTAAATTTTTTTCAATTTCAAGTTTTGTGATGGATGACTAATCCATCACTAATTTGTGATGAACTTGTGACAGAATACGTAGATTTTTTTTTTAAAAAAATTGATTTTTAAAAAAAGCTTTTGGCCCTCCCTTGTCAGTTAGTAACACAAATTGGTGTCTAGGATATATGGTAGAAGGTTGTTTGATTTTATCATATCTCCTTAGTGTAACATCCTTGACCCAAACCATAAACATTTCATTTAAAATTATATGCATTGTATATAATTCACTTGAACATATGCATCTTAAATCATTCCATTTAGCTATGTGTATTTAACATCCATTCATTTATTTTGTATTTGTCAAAGTGCATTGCAATGGTATACTTGAGTATGTGTAATATA
>CATIWK010266719.1:0-14725 GCA_949634005.1 Mallotus japonicus
AATTATAAAAAATTCATAAAGTAAATAGTTACTTTAAGTAATTTTGAAATTTCAATAATAATTTTTTGTTTCATTTTTAGCAGTGTTTTGTCATTTAAAATAATAGATGTTGGTGAAAAATCATTTTTGTATTGTATATGACATTGAGATAGTCAAGAAAGGTGTTTTGAGTGGTTAAATCTTGTTTGCCAATATGCTAAAAATTCTCTGCACTGAGTATCAAAATTACTAAACAATCTTTGAGTATATTAAAATGCTTAATATACTTCTTATCATCAATTCTGAATTTCTTATTTTAATAGTAGTTTTAATAAAATAATAAGCATAAATTAATTAAGTAGCTGCAAATTAATAAATAGTTTATTTAATTATTTTAAAATACAAATAAAATATAAAAATTAAAATATATTAAAGTAGTTTAAATGAAATATTAACTTTGAATTAAGTGGGTAGTTTTAAAAGAATGGGAACTCACTTGTTAATTTGTAAAAAATAAGAATTCAGCTCTTTTTAGTGTTAATTTTATAGTCAGGAATGTCACATATGTAGAATTTTCTTACTGGAATTAGTTACTTAATTCTTTATTGGCTTCTTATTATGTAGAATTTTGTTGATTAATGGTCATTTTTGTTAAATTGCATTGTCTTTTGTTGGATTTTGGTTGTGATTTATTTGTAGGTTTTGGCTAAATTGAGAAAATTTATAAAAGGTTGTTTTTAATGGTAATGAAAATAGAAATTTTATATTTATTTTTTTGGACATGAAAGTTTGGGTCTTTAATTTTTATATAACAATTGAAATTATATTCTTGTTATGTGAAACATGACTTGTTCATAATTAGAAGTTAGATGCTTTAACATTCATTCAAATTTGTAGGAAGTTGTGGAGAATATACAGATGGAGCAAATTATGCATATGTTTACTCAGGGTTTTTCTACTTCTCAACCTTCAGCTGTAGATCCATCCATTTTTCCAGAGGTGACTACTCATCCTTATTCTGAGCATACATGTAATGATCTTGAGTAGCAGTTTTTTAATTTTATATTTAAGATTGTTGTATTAAACTTTGTTGTATGCTATTGATATTTATATATGTAATATGAAAATAATATTTATGGGTGTATTCAAACTTTTATTATTTATATATGAAAAATTATTGCCCAATTAATTGAGAATCAAAATAGGAACAAAATAAAGATTTTTGCTCAATGCAAATAAATAATTAAAATAATTTTTGCAAAAAAAAGTAGCTAAATAGTGACGGAATTACGTCCATTTCAATTTTGATCAAAATAGCAACAAATTTTCCGTTTCAATTTTGGACAAAATAGAAACAGAATTATGTCTGTTTCAATTTTAGAACCAAATTTTACATTTCAATTTTGGATGAAATAAGAACAGAATTTAGTCCATTGCTATTTCAAAATCGGATTTTCTGTTTCAATTTTTAACAAAATAGCAACTGAATTTAATCCATTTCTATTTGGCAACAGAAAAAACCGTTTCTATTTTCGTAGCTAATTTAGAAACGGAACATCCGTCTCTAAATTTGTGATGGAATTTATCCGTTTCTAATTAGAAACGGAATATTCCATTTCTAATAGTGTCGCCAAATATCCCTCGCTATTTTAGTGTTGAATTTGAAACGTAAATTTCTTTTCTATTTCACACTTTAGAAACGGAAATGTAATTTCTATTCCGTCGCTATTTTTTAGAAATGGAATTTAATCAGAAACGGACACGAAAATTCCATCGCTAATATTTAGAAATTAGTCTTTTTGAAGCGGAATATTTCCATTTATAATTCCTAGCTATTTATTTCGTTGCTATTTGCAAATAGCTACAGAATTAGAAACGGATTTGGTCATTTCTAATTCACTTTTTTCTTGTAGTGTCAATAGTATGTGAGCTAACATTTAATAAGTCATTCACTACAACTATTAAAAAAAATAAAGAGCAAAATTTACCTAGACTAATGTTGAGATTGAAATCATGATCATGGCTGTGATGATGATCATTATGATCATGGTAATTAACTAAAACAAAAAGCTTCATATTTTTCTCCTTCGCCAATTCCTTTAGAAGCATAGACTCAATCTAGTTGCTAGCATGATGGTGGTGGTGGTGGTGGTGGTTATCATCGTGGTGGTGGTCGTGTCAATGAGAATGATATTTATGCTAATGATGTACACAATCCTCCACCAACATCAGTAGCAGTAGCACACAGATCAGTAAAAAAAGTAGTAATAATAAAAAGGTCACAACAAACATTTTTTTCCATCAATTACAAATAGATTCAGCCATTTATGATCATGTAAAATGACTGCATTTTGAAAACAAAGAGCGAAGAGAAAGCTGGTGACCATGTTGATTCACTATTATAATCGTTGGTGCAATAGGTCCTAATGAGGCTCCATTTAAATCTTTTCCAACATCATAAGCTTTTAGTTGTGTGGCAAGGTTAGTGGCAACAGAATATTGATAGGGTAGTATTGGTCTATTATTGTGATGGTCTTTAAGAACTATCCTAGTGAAACCAGCATTCTCTTCCCTCTTATAAGGCGAAGTATATCTTCTTCAGTAGTAGCTTGAGAGTCAATTTTAACTATCAGCTTCATTTGGCCTTAAGGAAGATTGCATCATGAGCTCTTCTAAATTTTGCCTTACCATTTTCCTTTTAGATTTTTTAGATTTGATGCCTTAGGGCTATATTGTAATCTGATATCCCATCATTTCAATCATGTTGGTCACGACTTGGAGCATTTTGGACTAGCATTCCTTCATTCTCCTTGCCTAGTTATGTAATTCCTCTGCAAAAACTTCCATTTCAGCAACATAAATTAAGGTATTGTTATCATCACTTAGATTTTCAACAACAGGTCCTAATGGAAATATCATGTTCATCATACACTTCATGGAAAATTGAACTCCATTCAGCAACTTCTATTTATGAAGTGTAGCCTCTATAATACTCATACCTAGTTGTCACAATGGCTTGATCTAATTCCTAAGATCCGACTAAATATTCTTCACAAAATATCATTTTAATTGAACTGCATCTTAATAAAATGGGTCCTACTAGGCGTGCCAAAAATATTATTTGGAAAACAATTGATGTGTATATTCTTAGTTGCATTAGCGTGCCAACGACTTTTTGATCTCAAAAAAGTGTTAAAAATATGCCTTGAATTTTGGGTCTATAGCATCATTTGATCAAGCCCAAGTGCATTTGTGATATACTTAGTGGCCAAGTTAAGGAAATATTTGTTCAAAAGGATTTGAGTTGTGTTAGGAATTAAACTATTATTTCCTTATTGGAAAAGAATCCTTGGTTAAATACGACAATTTATTCCTCTATAAATAGGGCCATGGTTATATGCATTGGGTGCGCCACATTGATGTGCTTAAAAGGTACTAAGGGTGCCATCATAATGTTTTAAGTATAAGCTTTTGGATCTCTCTTTTGATCTCCATTTGTGAGGGACATGTTAATCTCTTTAAAAGGTGAGATTATTTGGGTGGGCTTATTTAGGTGTAATTGAGTTCAAGGTCGAGTATTGATCTCCATGTTATTTTCTTGTACTCGTGGTTTCGTATAGTGAATTTGTTGCCTCCTTCGCCCGTGGATGTAGGCTTACACCGAACCACGTTAAATTGGTGTATTTTGTATGTTCTTTATTATTGTCGTAAATTTTTTATCCTCACGCGCTTCTGCAAGACTAAAATTCCTAACATGTGGTATCAAAGCTATCTGCAATTATTTAGGATTTTGTTATTGACGACATCAAGTTTTGAGATAGAGAAATTATATCGCAATATGACTTGTAGCGCGCGGCAAGTATTGGTGCGAGTGCTATTAACACACATTTTGTTGCATTAAGCATTGTTGGATAAAGAGAAATTGGCATCTACAATGACCAAAGCGAAGATAGAGAATTTGGATAAAAAGGTTGTGGCTGCCATACAGATTTGGGCAGTAGACACTTCTTTCAAAGCCCATGTTAATGATTTTACCTGTCATGATGGAAAAGGTGGAGCATGTTTTTGTTTTACAAGAAAATTCAAGTCAATGTGGAGATTGTTAAATATGCACCTTGAATTTTGAGTCTATAACATCATTTATTCAAGCCAGTGTGCTTTTGTGATATACTTTGTGACCAACTTAAGAAAATTCTTATTCAAAATGATTTGAGTCGTGTTAGGAATAAAACCATTGCTTCCTTTTATTAAAAGTGAATCATTGGTTAAGTAGGATAGTTTATTCCTCTATAAATTGGACCACAATTATATACATTAGGTGTGTCGCATTGGTGTACTGAAAAGGCACCAACAGTGCAATCATAATGTTTTAGGTATAAACTCTTGGGTCTCTCTTTTGATCTTCATTGTGAGGGATATGTTAATCTCTTTGAGGGGTGAGCTTATTTAGGTATAATTGGGTCTAAGGGTCAAGTATTGATCTTCATGTTATTTTCTTGTACTTTTGGTTGTGTAGTGAATTTGTTGTCTCCTTCACTTGTGGACATAAGCTTACACCGAACCACTTTAAAGTTGTGTGTTTTGTGTACATTCTCTATTTTTGTCGTGTGTTTATTATTTCAAATAATTTTTAATTTTCACGCGCTTCCGTAAAACTAAATTTCTTATTGTAGAACTAAATTTCTTAACAATAAGAAATTTAATATACCTTCTCCCTAACTTCTATTCAGAATGTGAGTCCCTAAATTCCTTTACCATATTTGCTTAGATTTTAACGAGGTAAACTGAATTAAAAAAAAATGGACTGAAATTGTTTTGATTAACATGAATAAATAGTTGACACTGTTTAAAATACAAAAGTTAAGATAAACTGAAAATAGAGGACTAAAATTGTTGTTTTTGTTGAAATTGTTCTCCTTAAACTGATCCTTGCATTCTTGAATTTATAGTTGAAGAAGTTACCATTAATTTCTAAATTTAGTAATGCCACTTCCTAACTTTTCTCTAACTTCTACTGCCCTACTGCAACAACATGCATCAACAGAAATAAGTCTCAACAGAAAGTAGTGGATTGTGTTTTGGGCTTGTAGGCTCATTGAATTCTTGAACTTGCAAATAGGTTGCTTCGCAGGGTTTGGGCCATTGCAAAATTGTGGTTTTGCTTCGCAGGGTTTAGGCCATTGCAAAACTGTGGTGTAAACGTGTCCTTAAAATTATTTAGAACAATTTTAATTAATATATAAAAATTTATTAAAAAATATCTTCACTATTTAAATTAATGAATAAATATATAAATGATATTAGTCATATTGTTCCATCAAATCGTAGTTCTGTAATTAACACTTTTGATAGTGTTAATTTTTATTTGATAGGGTTGAGTTCTTTTTTATGGATGCATCAATAACCCTTCCTATAAAATTTTTTTAGGGAATCCATAAAGTTTATCGATTTTTTATGAAAATGTAAAATAATTCGGAGACCTATGTTTTATATTTATACTATTAGACTTTTTAAAAAATTAAAAATTTAGTTTATATAATTTACTACTAAGGAAAATAATATTCTCACTAAGTTGAAAATTGTTATGCTCTATTAATATAATTGGAGAATATTATGTAAAATTATCATTACAATCATTCAAATAAGATAATTAAAATTTGTATTTTTGATCCTATTATTGATTGTATTTTTTATTTTTTAAATTTATAATTTCTTAAAAAAATAAGTTAACCAATAATAGTCATTAGCCAATTATTGAGTGTAGAAAACTTGAAATAATAGAGCAGAAAAGCCCCTTTGCATCATGCAACTCAATGATTTAATTATTTTTTAAAAAAAATATAAGTACAATCATATTTTATATTATACTTATGGAAATTGTACTTCTTGATGTAATTGTTAGCCTTCCAAGAATGCACAAGGAATCTTGGCCTGTTAGGTTTTGAGCATCTGGAAAATGTTTGGCCTATGATAGAATCACATTATAACAAAATAAAATCATAAAATATGAAAAAATTGAACAAAGTTTGCATATATAATTGAAGAGTAATGGATTAATTAATTGCAAAGCAAAGAACAGAAACCTAGTAACATTGACAATTGGCATGTGTTCCTTTGTCGGGAATTTTGTGATTGGATTTGGATCTACTAACAGAGTTTTCTTTTTTACCTTCTTTATTAAACTATAAAATAATTTTCTTAAGTGTAATTATAGTGTTAGAGACACAAATTGATTTGATTTTTATCTTTTAAAAACTGTGGTTAATCATAACCCATTAAAGAGTGTTCCCTTCTACCTTGAAAAAAATCCATTAATTTGAATCCTAAAAGGAGGATGCATGCATATGTTTAAAGCTAAGCTTGAAAAAAGATGCATTGGTTTGTCCCTCAAAAAGAAATCAATAATGATCATAATGGTTTTTGTCTCCTAATTGTGGAATCAAACAACACTAACAAATGTTAATTATTATTAGCCATTAAGCAAGCATTTTGGTTGTGGCCCATTTTATGCTTTAATCCTATCAAATCTTAATCAAAAGTGATAGCCTTCCTTTTGTCTTTTTCAATAAAATCATTGCCTGTTGTTGATTAAGCATCAATAAAAAAAATATATATATATATATAATTAGTCATTGATTTTGCAGCAAATACAGCAGTTTTATACCTGTTCAGAAGAAGAATCCAAAGTTGCCAATGCATTTCATGGGCATATATTCTTGTTGATGTTTTCACCATTAGAAGAAGTGCATAGAAGCACAAAGTTTATTCTGTGGTTAATCATTTTTCTCAACTTGATGCCAAAGTCTAGAATCCTTGTCAGGCCACCTCCTATATCCTGCTCATGCTGCCCAATCTTTTCCAGTCTTCTTGTGATTTGTCCAGATTAAGCGTCAATCGCTTTACTTCTCTCAAATCTCAATAATTAGCTTAAGAGCATCGCTATCATGTTCACCAAACAAACAAATAAATATCAATTTTTGCTTCCGTCGCCCTCAACAATAAACATTAAAAAAAAAAAAGAAAAAACTTGAAAAATGGATATTTGTAATACACAAACAAATCAAAATATTCCGCATGCTCATCAACATTTCTCCCTCAGTTTTGTTATTGCTAGTATACTGTCATAGCTACTAGAAAGCACCTATTTAACTTGTTTTTTGATTAATTAATTTATTTATTTATTTATTCACGAAAAAAGACAGACCAAGCAATAATTAAATTAAATAATTAACAGCTTCGGGTTTGAGCTTTCGGTATGCAGCTACTTTAAAACTTTTGAGGTAGACCTTTACCGCTCTTCTGAATTTTTACCGAGTCGAATCAGGATTAATTAGGTTTTACGAAATATCAAATACTGAATACATTATATGCAAAAAAAATTAAATAATTAGCATAAATTAATATCCAATAAAACTGAAATATTAGTTTTTTTTTTTATTTTATTTTATTTTTAACAGAGATGTAGCATATTGTCCTGTGTCTAATAATATCTCCCAATCCTATAGTAAAATCATATTATTGGTGAACACATACCCCTCCAAAAAAAAAAATCCAAATTGAGGCTACAATTGTAGCTCCGGTTCAAATCAAGCATGGCTCTAATATCAATATCAATATCAATATCAACAAAAGACGTTAATTCTAATGTCACCAATAAGAGACTGCTAACCTAAACAGACTTGACAAAAACAACTTTATTTTCGATTCTACTTAAAGTAGCATGACATCACATTTGTTAGATGGCGGTAGGGGTGCACAAAAATCAACTAAATCAGCCAAATCAAATTGATCAAAAATAAGTTTAAATCGAAAATTATACTTTTATAACCTCCGAAGTCTTGGCCTGGTGGCCAAGGCTTGGAATGAGTTGTGGGAGATTGACGGTTCAATCCTCCACTCCCCCAACCTCTCCAATAAAATTTTTGAGGTTCATGTGTCCCAAGGTAATTAAATGTTGAGCTTTTCATCTAGGGCTGGCTAGTTTCAGTCACGGGGTTGGCTCAGTTTAGAAGTTGAGGGTGTTAATCCTCCTCATAATGGTTAATAATTTGTTATGGTTTAAATTTTTTTTAAACCAATTTTTTTGTTTGGTTATGGTTTAGGAAAATAAAAATCCAATAAAATCAAACCGAACCGATAATATATAGTACACATGTTTTTTATATTTGTAGAATATTTTATGTTGTTATTTTCAACCTTAAGGACTTTATCCAAAAAATAGTAATTATTGTTCTAGTTTTTTTTTTTATTATTATTATTATGTATATAATATAAATTTCGCATTTTGTTTTATTAATAATTTTAATTTTAATTTTTAATTTTTTTATTTTTTATTAAACCGATCATCCAAACCTATTTTAAATATCATTGGTTTGAATAATTTTTAATGTTATTTGGTTTGACTAAGAGTTGTTATATTTAAAAACCGACTTTATTGATTTGATTAGAAATTTAAGTTTTAAACCGACCAAATTATGAACACCCTAGATAGGGGTAACCAAATTCAAATAATGAAAATTTCACAAGAATCCAAGTTGTTGACAGACAAAATCCTCATCAATTGAGAATTGTCCTTTGGCTTTTTTTTTCTTTTTTTCCATTTCCGAAGCCACAGCCACAGCCACAAACGTATACAGCAGTAAATAACCTCTCGACAGGTTTTTATTTACATAACTACAATGTGTATTGCTATAAAACCCAAAAGAAATTTCCTTCATAACTTTTCCGAAGGCTGAAAAAAGATAATAACCTAAACGGAAAACTAATCGGCTAGTTAGAATAATTTTTTTTAGAGTACATGTACAAAATTTTGTTAGAAAGACAAAAGGGATTATCAGCACTCCCGTCACTGCCTGCTACCATCCATACGAGCAAAACCCACAAGATTTCCGATGGAGATATGTTCACCAAAAAGAGATGGGAATGACTAGAAAATTTTATAGAACCAGAACTAGACTAACCGAACGAGCCATTCGGCATAAGAAAAAAAAAAGGCGTCCAAATACAACCCCACCGTCAAGCTTCAGATGAAACTGACCCTACCATGAGGTCCAAAATGGCAGACAAACAATTCAATCATTCAGATCAGCCAACATGCTATAATGGCAAAGATCCCCACCATTTTTCCCCAAATTAACTCAAACCACCCACTCTGTATTCCCTCCTTCCATATTAACAACCCAAAGAAAGTTCTATAAAAGGTCCCACGACACCTCCATTATAAAGAGATAATATCTCTAATTGGCCTCTGCTAACACATGACTTGCATATCTTTTTATGGACTGGCAGACAAAAATTTCTCAAAAGTAACAAATCAACAAATTGTAAGATTAAAACTGGGTATTCAGATAAGCTAACCTCGGCCACTTGTTCATCCCAAGCTGGATTACATCGTAACCACACAAGTCTTTCCACTCGTTATGACATAATTTCATTCCAGCACACCCCTGATATCTGGGCAGGGCCCAGACAGTATCCTCAGACATCCACCTACGCTGCATACATCACTTAAATCTGGAGTTGCAGCAACTGTTCCTGCTGCTATATTTGCCACTGCCTCACAGCCCATGCATTGTCGGATTTGTGGGATACCTATGGAAGGGTGTTATAATTACCAACCAGGGGGGGGATGAATTCTAACTGTCTAAACCACTGCAAAACCCCTAGAATATCAGACAGATACAGGAAACCCATAATTATGGAATGATCTAATTCGTCCATCCCATCCTGCAGTCACAATAACTAGACCCCAAGCATGAGAAATTGCTGTATTCTGACGTGAAGTATCTAGAAATTTGCAATGAGATTTACTCATTCCTGATGATGCAGACACCGGGCTTGACGTAGGAAGCTTTTCCTCTGGCCAAGTTGCAGAACCTTTAGGATAAGATTCCAGGAAATATTCTTGGCCCAGAGAAAAACTAGCTGGTGAAGAGAATGGCATTACTTCTGGTGAATACTCATTTGAGACATGATAGCCCCATCCACTTTCCAAGTTCCCCTGTCTCAAGCCACTCCAAGGTATTGCAACGGATGCATTTGCGGAGAAACGCTCAAACGACCTTATCTTTTTTCCTTGCATGGAAACATGTTCTTGTTGATTAATACAATTCCACATATATACATTGGAATCCTCACAAGCTGAGATGATATGCTTTCCATCTGATGTAAGAGATGCAGATATTTGGATTGATGCATTTTTTAAACCTAAAGGAGAACAAAGAAAAATTAGAAAGTGAATTTCAAAAACAAATCCACTTGTAATTAATAAATCTTGCTAGTAAAATATATGACCATGTGAAACAAAGATACTATTGTGTCATGAAAACCTAAGAATAAGATAGATGCATACCCTTGTATTTGCCAATAACATTAAGTCCTTGAAGAATTCTGACTTGTGAATCAGCACAAGTCACCATTACTTTTGTTGAGTCTTGTGGGAAAAACTGGAGTTAAATACAAAAAAATAAATAAATAAACCAGCATATACATAGGGAAAAGCATCACTTAGGGCTGGGCTGCAAGGGGGAAGTCAAATACCTGGAAGCCAGTTATGGTTTTGCAAGGTGATTTCTTTTTACTGTGTAAGCATATCTCAGCATCCAGTTGCAAGTGACTGTCTGAGCCAAGCAAAACAAAAACATGCTGCTTAATGTGTACGTAATTCTTGACATTCATTCATCTAAGATGGAGGCATATCAACAGCAAACTAGATCTAAAATTTTGAGACTAGTATGAGGTCTCCTTGAAACATGAAAGATGTGAAGAAATCTATAAAATTTGTAGTGGCAAAAACTATTTAAAAAAGACAGTAAAGACTACTTAAATCAAGCATTCAGAAATAATATATTGGTGAAAAAAATAAAACCTTATATTAAAATCTATAAAAATTGTATAAAACTAGGACTTAAAGGGATGTCCATGCATGGACTTTTCAACAGGCATATAAGATACAGTCAAATGACTAAATCTACAATGAAAACACAGCAACTCCCAACCAGTAAATGCCCTAGAGACTGAGGTAGATACCAATTATCTGAATTTATACCTGATATATTATAAAAACGACAGTTGCCTCCTATGGAGCCAACAATCCCTCCCTGTACGAAGATGACAGTAATTTTGCCATTAGTATACACAACCAGAACACATCCATATGGCCAAATGACGGGGAAAAAAAAATAAAAGGCAGCCTACCTGCCCATCTGGATGATAACAGACTGCAGTAACTATTTCTTTTATATCAGACCAATCAACAACTTGGCAACTGGGAATTGCCCAAATGCGAACTTTTCCATCTATGGAACCACTCATGAAGTAATTATTGTCCACAGGGTTAAACTGAACACAAGTCACTGCATGGATCAGAGAAAGGGTGGAAAAAAGAAAAAATCAGGAGAAAGAAATTATCTATAGGATAATAGCAAGGCTGAAAACAGAACCAAACATGACAATGTTGAGTAATAAATCAATTGACAACTTATAAATTAAGAAGAAATGCAAAATCAGCAACAGGCATACCATAATTACTATGTGAAAAAACTCTGAGACAATGATTGCTTCCTACTCGCCATAGACGAACCGTTTTATCCTCTGAAGCTGACAGCAAATGCTGCACCAAAAACAGAGAAACCAGAATCTTAATTTGTACCAAGTGTACATTTATTTAAAGTTGTTCACAGAAAACACACTACCACAAAGAAACTTACATGATCCTTTGACCAGGAGAGATCCAAGATTTCTCCCCCATGCCCACAGAACTCATGCAAAGGCTTCTCCAATATGCGAAAAACTTTTGGAGGGAAAACAACACAAGCAGAATCTGATGTTTTCCTCAGGCTCCTCATTCTAGCTGTTTTCTCTTTATCAATAAAGAGAGGTTTCAACTCAGACAGATGATTGACAGTGAAGTATAAACAGGACGGATCTATTTCTGGAATATCAAGTTCATTTGATCTCTCATCTTCCAGGACACGCCACAATCGCACAATCCTATCTTCTCCTGCACTTGCAAGGTACCTGCTGTCAGGACTGAATTTCATTGTCCGAATTGAACCTTCATGGGCCTGGATATCTTGCCCCTTATAAAGAGCAGAGAGTTCCTTTGTCCGCTTCCCAGATTGGCGAACCTTAACTCTCTGCACCCTGTACTGCAAGACTGTATCATCATCATGCCTTAGTTTTTCAGCTTCCCGCTGCTTATCTACAACGCAAGCTATAGACCGCAATCTATTCAACCACTTCTTCTTTGCAGGTTTTGGAGCACCCATCAAGTTACTTGATTCTTCAATTTCCTTCGGTACAAGTTGTTGAAATGATGGACATGACCCAGAAGTGTTCTCAGATTCCTCGGCTCTTACAATGTGTTCCAAGTTTACTTCATCATCACACACCATTCCTCCACCATAAGTCCCTTCCCTACATATGAAATTCCTATTTGAACCCAACTCCTCCAACAAATTAGAATTATCACCAGACCAACATGACAATGTAGACCGAGTTGAACAAAACTCATCCTGAAAAATAGACTTCCTCAACACAGCCCCACTGCTTTCTATAATTCGATCAATCTCTCCCTCCACACAACAAGCATCAACTGAATTCCCATTTGCACTCTGATCCAAACCCACGCGCATCCAATTTAAGAACCTACTACGCCGCTCCTCAACACTTCTGGGGCTCTTCATCCATACTTCAAAATGAGGACTATTTGGAATAGAATTGTCAGCACTAGAATGAGAATCAACAATATCGGACTTTGCATCAGAAAGTGATGCAATGTCCTCATGTGCATCAAAAAAATGATATTCTTCTTCACTCAAGCTACCCATTATTCTTTGAGTTCAACCCATGAATTCCCACCTCAAGGAACCAACTTTTAAAGCAGGGGGCAATGTGCCACAATCTAAATTCCCTCAGCACAAGCAATCCCAAAGAACTAAAAAAAATAAATAAATAAATAAAGAAATAACAAAACAAATGCAAACACAAAATCCAAGATCAGTATAACAGAAATATTTTTTATATTAAATCAAACAGCAATGATAACAAAAAAACAATTATACAAAAACCAAGAGATCCAACATGGATCCCAATCCACACCCATTGAACTTGGTCCTCCAACTAACATAAGTTTCATGATTTAATAACAAAAAAAAAATCCAAACCAAACTTTAAAAACAAAAATAAATAATACCCGAATTTTGTCTAAGAAAAAAACCCAAAACCTTTTAGCAAACAAAAGGAAAAAACGAAACCAGCACAGAGAAACAAAAACACACGAACCAGAAATAGAAGATCATTTGATTGCATTCGAAAAAGCGACTCAGAATTATGAATTAAATATATGTACGTTATTTTATAACAAATGAGAACATAAAATCATTAACAAAAGAAAAATTCCTTACATGGGTTTATTTGTTTGAGATGATGAGGGCATTAGATCGAAGCATTTTTTTTCTTTTTTTTTTTTTTGTTCTTGTCTGAACGGTGTAGGGGGACTTTCTCTATCTCTCGAACACACAGGAGAAGAAGAGAAGAGAAAGCAAAGGGAACACTGGAACAAAAACCCAGATATAACAATACAAAAATTAATTAATTAATTAAAAGAAATAATGATCAGAGGGAAGGGTAAAACAGGAAGTGGAATGATTATTCCTTGATAGTCGTGAACGGATGGCCCAAGAAACGAGATTTCGAGTGGCCTCTCTCTCTTTCTCTCCACAATTAACTTACAATAACCCAAAAACGAATGAAAATTGATCTTTTATATGGTCCGTAACAGTTAAAGCCAAGGGTAAAAAATTGTAATATATATATATATTTTAGAAAAAATAAATATTTCATTCATTGAAAATCTAAGATACTTTTCAGTCAGCAATTACCTGAATTTAGGTATGTAAACAGTAAGTCTTATTTCTTTAAAAAAAAAATCTATGATACATTTTAATGAACATATAATATGAATAAAGTACAATTAAGAAGTATCGAAAAAAAATTATTAAAAATATAAAACCATTCATCGTTGTTCTTTCATCGCATTGACAGAGCTATTTTAATTTGCAACTTGACAATTTGTTCAGTAATCTTTATACATACTACTCCTTCTGTTCCTTTTTAATTGTCGTTTAAGGATTATGCATATAAATTAAGAAATGTAATTAATACATGTATAAAATGCTATACTACCTTTATAATAAGGGTAAATTACTATTTGCCCCCTATATTTTGGTCCAATACACTACTTCATCTCTGACATTTGAAAAAATATTTATTCATCCATGACATTTGCTTTTTCGTATACTATTTAATCCTTACAGAAGGACTAATGAGTGCTAAAAAAAGTAAATGTCAGGGATGAATAAATATTTTTTCAAATGTCAGAGACGAAGTAGTGTATTGGATCAAAATATAGGGGGCAAATCGTAATTTACCCTTATAATAATTCTCTCAACCAATTATTAATTTTGTATAGAGTCCAAAAATAAGTAGATATCTATTCAATTAATTCTACTATATTAAATAAGGGTGAAATAGGAAAAGAATTAGTTAAAATGCATTGGTAACTTAAAATAGACTCCTAAAACATGAATTATTTAGGAACAAAAATAGACTCCTAAAACGTCAATTATTTAGGAACAGATGGAGTAATAAAAAATGGAAATTTTTGTCTACACTCAACCTATTGCACCAAATGGTTGGATATACAATATAAAGACATGTGTCTTCTTTCTATTGGTCAAGTGTA
>CATIWK010266725.1:0-17681 GCA_949634005.1 Mallotus japonicus
TCCCTTAAACTACATTAAATCGTCTGTTTAGAAGTTAAGATCCTCAGGTTGGTGTACCACACACACCTGGCACGCTCACAAGATCACCCAAAAGGGCCAGAGGTAAACAATTATATATATTAATTACATTATCTAATATATAAAATAAAATTTATAAATTTTGTTATGATTATATAAAATTTACGTAGAAAAATACACAAAATTCTATATAAAATAGAATTAGAAAAACGCAGTAGCGAATGAATCAGTATATAACCCACTCTTGTCCTCTCTTCTCAATTGCTTTACTTTCCTTTCATTTTATTTCCTTCTCTTTCTCTTTTCCATTTTCTTTTTCATTTTTAATTACTATTTAACATAATTATTTTTTATTTTTTATTTTAAATTAGTATAAATGTAATTCAAGGTAGTGGATATTGCCTCCAATTTACTTTTTGTGAATTAAGCATGTATATGGTTGATCGATGCAAGTGCTATTGGAGTTACAAGAGTACAAATATGCTTTATGATTTAATACATTACAAAATATTTCAAGTTTAATTAATTATATTTTTTCCTTTATCATCTAATACATATTTTTATTGTCCAATTCACTATGAATGTGTATCAAAACCAAAAATTCTTTCTTTGTGAATTAGTTAGTTCCTTTATTTTGTTTATAGTAATTTAGAATATGTTTCGTATATTTTACGTTTCTGATACAATATCTTTATTATAGTCATCACTAAAGATTTGACTTCTAACACAACTTATATCTGGAGGAATGAAACAACTACTACTTTTTATTTATTACAATGACAATTTCATTTCAAAAATTTTTAAAATGATTGGAATACAAAATCCAAATGCATGAAATTTGGAATATTTTTTAGGAAAAAGTACATTTAAGTGCCATGTGGTTTGGCTCATTTTCAAAGAGAGGGCTATAGTTTGTTTCATGACTAAGAGGTACCATATAGTATACGTCATTAGCATATAACGGCATTTTTCAACAACTCCGTTAATTTTGCTGACATGACAATGGCAAAATTGAACTTTCATCTTTAATAGTCAAATGGATGGTTTACTTTTAATTTTGACCTGACCCCACCTTATCCCACTACCCACCTTCTTATTCTTCTTACATTAAAGTGACCATCAAGTGACTTTAATCAACTTTTTCAAAAAAAAAAAAGTGACTTTAATCAAGTGACAGTTGTCCATAATGATTAATTCCTTTAATGCTTTGAAGTTCTTTTTTTCCAACAAATTGAAGATTAGATTATTATTATTATTATTAAATATTCTTCTGTTATTCTGGATATATCCTAATCCTCATGTATAATATATTGTTTTCCAGAATATTTGCGTTCATTTTAATTTAATTACTACAAACTTTATAATCTACTACAAGTGTCCATGTTTAAAAAAAAAACTAAACATATTAAAATTAACATCTACATGCAGAAGCCTCATATTAATTTTCCAAATAAAAGACCTAATGAATTATTTCAGCTGTTATTAAACTAAAGAAACTATAACGTCCAATACTTCTATATGATTTTACTATGATGCCACAATCTCGTTCTTTTTAAAAATTGTGAAATAGTAAGGACATTAAAAGATATGGAATTTATGCCATCGGAAGCAAAGCCATTCTGTTGCAGCAACAATATGAAACTTGGGTCTAGAACATGCATCTACTAGTTTCATATTTGTTTCTTAGAATCTTTCCTGAATGTCAAAGCCCCTAATTGTTGTCGCTCCTGAAATTGTTTCAACAAAATGTTGGATAACTAACCAACAACGATGAAAGTTCTCTAGCAGAAGGGGTGCAAAATTGATACAAAATAAGCAAAGATTCTGAGAAAAAGTTCTTTAGATTTTGGCGTGTAAATAAAGAGTTTTTTAAAGTCATCATGAGGATTACCTAGTACCAGATGCAGGCAACAATTACTGGGATAAAACAAACAAAAACTTGCCATGCTACTTGAGACATCACTACAATGATACCCAGAAGCTGGATCATTAGAAATGCAACTTCTTTAAATTTATTTGGAATTTGCATATCAACTACATTTTGGTCCGTAGAAACCTATTTACAACAAAAAACATATCCATTAATAGATAATAAATTTTTGCTATGACTTTTTCGGGACCAAAAAAATGGGAAAAAAATCAAGTGAATGGATAAAGCCTCCAAAATCACACAAGTAAAGTCCTAACTGAAGAGCCTAAACAATGAAATTTACTTACTCTGCTTAGAATTCGTCCACTTGGAGTTGCATCAAAGAAAGACATGGGTGCACGAAAGATACAGAAATGCATCTTATTAAAGAGAAGAGTTGTTGTTTTGTATCCTACTGTTACAAGAAGTGTGGATCCATCTCCTTGACAGCAACATGCCTTTCTTGTATCTCATTTATAGTGTCCAAAATCCTTCCCCTTCCCTGTTTTGGAATTGCTTTCTGCAGAAAAGTCTCACTCTCACCTGAAAACAAGAAGATTCATTGAATCAATTTGCAACCCACCAAAATTCTTGATCCGGGCAATCAAAAAGTCTCAAAATTAAATCAAAATCAAGTGCCAATCACTAACTTGTAAAGATCAAGTAATCAAGTGTCCTCTCATCAGGATTTTCACTAGTGACATTAAAATACATTCTCTGAACAGTCTCTCTATACTCAGTTGATATCTTCTCTCTAAGACCACTAAAATTCTCCATAGAATCTTTAAGTTTCTTCCTCAACCCGTTGAACACAGGTTCTGGTGCGATCCGATGAAGACCCAGGTCCACAACTAGGTAAACTCCGATTAGCAGCGTTGGACCGATCCAAAGCCTCTAACCTGACCTTAATAAGCTTGGCTTTCTTTAATGCTTGAGCAACATCAGCATCCATTCTTAACCTTAAATCTTTAACAGTTTTAGCATTGTAGAGTGAGCCTTGCTCACTGCGGTGGCACATGGAGAAATAAAGGTGAATTGTATGGTGGGCGGCGAGCAAAGAGGAACTAACGAGGAAAATGGTGAAGGAGAGAATTGATTTTGTAATTTTTTTTTTGAAAATAATTGATTTTGTAATGTTTGATTGAGAGGGTTTTTGGAAAGAGGTAATCTCAATAATCCAGGTGGCAAATAAAGGTGCAAGTTCAATTTTATCCCTGCCATGTCAGCAAACATAATAGAGTTAGTGAAAAATGTTGTTATATGCTAACAGCGTAAACTGCAAGGTACCTCTTTGTCACGAAACAAATAACAGACCTCTATCTGAAAATGGGCCAAACCACTGGGTACTTAAATGTACCTTTTTCCTATTTTTATTCACTTTTGGTCTATTTTTCGTATATATTTAGTTTATTTTCCGTATATGCAACAATTTTATACACTTTCATTCAACTTCATTAAGAATACATAACAATTTCATTATATTTTTCCAACTGTATATATCAAATGATGCATTTTTAATTTTTTTTTTAAATATATATTAGAATTTTAAGGTACTCAATACAATGGGAAGTGGAGTGACAATTTCATTTTTAAAAATTTTAAAGTAAATGGAATACAAATTCTAAAAGCATGAAATCTTGAATATTTTTTATTTATGTTTTGCTTACTTTTAATTTATTTTCCATATATGAAACAATATCATTATATTTTATCTTTATCTTTGATTGAATATATTAGTATCATTATTATTAATTATTTTATTATATGTAGCCTCATGTCTGCTATGTTACCGGTTTTTTCCATCATTAATATAATATAAATTATAAAGACATTAAATTTATAATATTTTTTGTATACTTTTGGTTTACTTTTCGTATATTTTTTGTTTATTTTCCGTATATTTTTACGTTTCTGATACAGTATCATTGTAGCAAAACAATAAACTTCATATGTTTTCTACTTAAAAATATTAAAAAAAAACCACTACTAATTATTAAATATCCACTTAGTTCATAACTCTTAATTTTTAGTATTTGATAAGTTAATTCCTTTACATGAATTTATGTTTTGGGATTGCTTCTTCAATTTGAAGTTATGAGGCATTACTTTGTATTTTACAAACACATTAGACTACTTGAAATCTTAGAAATGCTAAGATTATATTTTTGGTACTTAACTGTATTGATAAAATTGATTACACTTTAGAATCATTAGAAATTGAGGTTATGGGTTTATTTTCCTTTCCCAAAGTTCTATTACTGCTTTTTAGAAATAATCATGTCAGGTTCAAGCATAATGAATGTTACATTTTTTACACATTAAGAACTTGAGTAATCAATTATGAATAGAAATTTTGTTGTATTTGAGTTTCTTGTATTTTGGCCATTCACAATTTGTGTATTTTTATATCCCACTTCAAAAATTTACGAAATAAAATCCCAAAAAATATATTGGATAATACTCCATTAATAGAAAAAAAGGATAAATAAAAAATAAAAATTTTTTAAAAAAAAGAAAAATGAGAAAAAGAATGCAAGAAATAAAAAATAGAGAGAAAATAAAAAGAAAAAAAGAAAAAAAAAAGGGAGGAAAAAATAAGAATTTTTAAAAAAGAGAAATATAGAAAAAGGCGAACAAAAATAAAAAAAGAAGGGAAGGAGAAAAAAATTTTAATTGATGAAAAAAGAACAAAATAAAAAGGAAATAATAATAACAATAATAATGGCTAATTCTCCATTAATTAAAGGTTAAATAATTGCATTATCAGTTAGCAAACCCCGTCATCACATCGTATTTAATTTTAAAGGTTAAATAATGTAAACCTAACAATATATTACACCAAAAAAAAATAGTCCTTTAAAAAAAAACAGATAAATGAAAACAAAATTCAAACACAACAATAATTTAGAGCTCAAATTTGATTTCCACAAACATTGTTGGAGCCTCAACTAGAAATTAATATTTTTCAAAGTAATGATATTTGAGTCTTAACTCTACCCAAGCCTTGTTATGTCAAGTATGAATCAAGTCTGAGGGTAACAATAAAAATTAACAAAATTTCAAGAATATTCTTACAACTGAAATATTACTAGGCAAGATACAATTGGTCAAGGAGAATACATCATCTTACAGCAGACACACTCATGTTACAAAGAAGCAGGCTCTGTTTCCCTCAATATGAGTCTCTTTCTCTACAAACTACTCACCGGACTGTTATAGCCTACCCCTATTCTAGCTAAATATTCAGATACAGCCACTTGGGAAAAACAAATGCAAAAACGGCAAGATTTTTATGTATGTATAAGGTGTTACTGGTTTTGGACTATGGAGATTATAATTGCACCTGCAAATTTAAAATTTACGAGTTGCTATTCTGAATTGGCAGTGGAGCACAGCTATCTTCAATGCCCTGGCTGCTCAAAAGTTTTCTAAGAGAGCGATATTGCAACCGAACATTCTCACCACTTCCAATAATTTTAAGCAAGTACCTGCAAGAGAAAGTATAAACAGAATATGCTTTCACAATTTACCATACTTTGATAATACAGGTGTGCTAACCACCTGTTTCTCATCAACATTTTTCACATGCTGTGCATAGATGGGCATCAATTGTTAGCTCAAAATAGCGCAGAAAGCAAAGCTCAATATTCACCCAAAAATGCAAATCTCCCTACCATTTCAATGTTTTTACCATCTTAGTTGACAGCTCGTCTGCACAGTGGTAATATCAAGAGCATATTGTCTCAACTACTAGCATTTAGACATTGCATGTATTATGTTGGATCAGAACAGTGATCTATGTAGTGATGTGGTAAAAAGACTGTTATTAAATGACTATGCAGAGGCACTTTGAACTTACCAGCCATTGAGACATTGTGAGGTAATAATAGCTTCCTTTCCAACAAATTTTTCTGGCGTCCTCCTATTTCCCTGTAGATTCAGCATTCCCTTCAAATTTCAATCTAGTCTAGTAGCAACAGCCATGATGAACAGAATATAGCAAAAGAGCGCTAAAATGACCTTGATTACAACTTTCTCATTGACAGAGAAAGGATATTGCACCCCCTTATGCAAGCCATCATCAGCAGTGATATCTCCATTTTCCTAAAGATGGAAAAAGAAAGGAAAAAAATCAGTTTTTTTCCTATCAGTCAGTACCGGTAGATATAAGTTTAGTCATCTCAAACATATGTTATCACAAGTATTAAAAAAAAAAATAACAAATAAACATTCATGTCTGAGACGGTCATGACCATATTCAATACTCATGGCAGCCTTCCACAACTATGCAAAAATTAATAATTTCAAACGACCAAAATAGATTTTTCTTTTAACATAACATTATTTAGGGACAGTTACCAAAGTCTATAATACCCAGGCCAAAAAAGTACTGAGATTTATCATAATAATTCGTGATGCTTCATTTATGCTATCAGCTCTTAGCTACCATTAAACTATTATAGCAATTGCCTACTGTCCTACAAATTCATTTTAATTTTCACAAATTTTTACATCACAAAAACTGTTTGTGTTTTCCAAGTGTTCCTCATATCAACATCAAAAGAAAATTACAAATAAAAAGTTAAAAAGGAGCTTGTATCAATGTATGCAGCATGCTTAGACAAAAATACTCAAATATGCAAAGCACTTATCTCAACCATACCCTGCATGGCCTTCTTATGGAATCTGTTTGATCACCCATTTCTTTGCGACGCTTCCGGAGAGCTGCATTATGAAATAGCCTCCGATCATCCTCCTGCCTTATGGCTGCAGCTGCAGCTCTTAGAGCTGTAAACAAATCAACATATGAGAACAAAAATCAATTGAACTAAAAAGAAACTAGCATGAACCACTAGGTAAACAAACACGTCAGTAGTCAATGCAGCAGAAAGTGCAAGTTAAAAATAATGCCAAGATACAGACATATTAATTGTTAAAAAGTCGAAGGAAATCTACCAAAATTAGGAACAGGAGATCCAGCCTCAATGTCCGCATTGCAGAGGGTACATCTTGACTGTGATAGCAAACAACAATTTCCATTCATAAGTGAGATTATTCATAAGACCAAAGAAGACGTAATAACTCTTTTATTGGTGTTCCAAATGTTCAAAAACCATCCCATAGTTGATCTGCATGACAATCCCTCCAAGCTCTAAACTTGTTCTCAATATTCTCCACAGAGACTCAATTAAACCCTGAAGTAACAAACACTGAACACCAAAGACATGGTCGCACAACAACAAAGGAATTATCTGTCTGCCCTAGTGTATAATCAGCAACTGTAAGTACATCTGTTATGCTAAAACCAAGGGCCACCAGGTCTCACAAAGAGGTAACATAAAATTTGACCACTCTACAAATCATATGAAACATGAATACAAGCATACACAGGTGCCTATATATCTGGTCAATTAAAAGCAATAACTGCTGCCAAAAATTCTAAAAGCATGCCCTTGTGCCTATTTTGATACTATCACCAACAGAACATTGCCCCAAAAAACACTAGGTGCAAAGAATGACACTATTGAACTTGAAAGGAATTGATTGAAAAAAAAAATCAAAAAGGAAAGGGTTGTAAAAATTATAATGACTGTAATCCATGTGCTCTGGTCATACAAATCGTAGGCAAAAGAAATATTATGAAAGATAGTAACTAGCTAAAAAAAAGAGCACCACATATTTTCATGAACATGCATGTCTCTATTTTTTGCACTTCTGAAAAAAATATAATAGATATTCTCATGCCAAAAGTTAGCAGAATTTTATGGAAATACTTCCAATTAAATCCTACTTACCATTTCAAGTACTCTTCTTAGCATTAGACCACCAAAGGAATGTCCGCATGAGACAAACATGGCATCTTCAAGAAATGCACCACTAAAACATAAAAAATTAGCAAGATGAAAAAAGTAAAAAAAAAAAAAAAAAAAGAACCATTTAGCAGACACAACACACAAAATTATAGCAGTTTATTTGTCTTCTATGCATGTAAAAAATCAGAAGTAAAATCAACGATGATATGGAAAGAGTAATTTTAGAAAGAAAATATGGATCAATAGAAGACAACAAAATCAAAAGATAGAGGTTAATGATATGGGGTGTAATGTTAAGGGAGTAACAGTTACAGGTGTAATAGTTAAATTGTTAATCTTGTTTGGTAAGTAAATAGTAATGTATAAGTTGTATAATTATTTTTTTTTTTTTAAAAAAAACTGTTAATATATATGAAATAATTAAAATAATATAAATAAATAAATAAATTATTAAATTTTCATAAACAATAAAATTAATTTTAAAAAATCAAATAATTTAAAAAATTATTAAAAATTTTCTTAAAAATAAAGTTACATTAAAAAAAATCTTGATGTAGCTACAAAATTTACTTTATAACTGTTGGGGAATATATCTCACATTGGAAAAGTGCAAAGCAATAAAATGGCTTATAAGTGGTATAGATTGGACCATAACACAAGCTAATTTGTTTTGTGTTACATAGGCTCAATCTCATTTATAAGTCCACGTGTATGGGCCAATACTCTCAAGACCCATGGATGTGTTAACATGATATCAAAGCTGTGATCATGGGCCCGTGTTTAAGACCAGAATTAGGTGCAGCCCGTTTGTGACCCCGTTTTAGTCATTAGGTGCGGCCCGTTTGTGTTTGGCAAGTGTAACTGACATAGGCTCAGTTATACTTGAGGGGGAGTGTTGGAGAATATATCCTACATTGGAAAAGTGCAAAGCAATAAAGTGGCTTATAAGGGGAGTTGGGCTTATAAGTGATGTAGATTGAACCTTAACATAAGTCAATTGGTTTTGTGGGCTCAACCACATTTATAAATCCACATACGTGTGCATGAGCCAATACACTCAAGGCCCGTGGACTTGTTAACAATAACACTATTTTTAGCTATTTAAAATTTTTCAAGACTCAAACTTGATACAAATGTACCTTAAAAACAAATGTTCAATTATTTTTTTAATCATTGCATTCGAGATGGCACCTCCCTTATTAGCATTGGGAGGGTAGTACCAAACATACCATGAATATCCTTACCTCATTGAGTTTGCAATAGCTCAATTGATTGAACATTGCAATAATAAGACAAACTTAAGCAAAAAAGAAAAAGCATGTCAAAAGACAAGAACAACTTACGATAATGGATCTGAGAGAACACTTCTTAATGATGGTTCTTTAGTCAAGTTATATTGAACAACCTGTAAATTCAAAATTCACTATCATATTTCATATGATAGATAGTAGAAATGAAAGTTCAGTCATATGCTAAGATAAGCAAGGAAAAAAATAAGAGGTACCAAATTTGATAATAAGGAAGAGCATTTTAATGTAAATGGATAAAGAATAAAAATAGAGAGATGCCTCCGTATTCTATGACATGGTTCACCCAAGAGCATCACTGCATCTTTGTGCTTCAAAACTTGAATCTCAGTCAATTACAAATTGAGCAATGAAGCTAAAGAAAAGGAAAGAAATTATTTTCTTTAAAGGCCTAACAAGTTTTTCATCATAGTTTCTATATTTTTATTAATTTATTACAATATTTTCCCATTTAGAATAGGTTTATTTCTGAGTTTGTTTCATTAATAATGGATTATTTACTACTATTCATTAAGGAATGTACCTTCAGAGAATTTCATTTCTATTTGCATTTTGTATGAAGTTCACAAGGGATTGCTCTTACTCAGAAATTTTTGCGGCTAATATAATTCAAGGTTACTAAACTTGTTATTAAAATTCAACTGTACAAGCAAAAGCAACCCTTTTTTTTTTTTTTGCTTCCATAAGATCACTATTGTTATTTTGGTAGAACTCTTGACATGGTAATATATATGAAGTTTTACAATACAATTCTACAATTAAAACCAGGTTACTAAACATTCTTAACTATTCAGCAAATAAACAATTTCATTAATTTTCCATAAATTTTAGTAATAATGAACTTATTGAAATAGAAATGAAGAATATAATTTTATTTTACAAATCAAAGCTCGATCACCATATTGGGATTTGACCAGTTAAATGACAATAAATGGACTTAACCCGAAGTTTTTTTATATGCCTCTTGCATCATGTGCACAATGAATGACTATGCCTATGAATCTATGTATCTAAATTATCAAATTAAAGCAAAAATGTCCACACCCAGAATAAAACTTCATTGGAGCAGAAATACAGCTATGAACCAAAAGAACCTATCCACTTTTCTTCTAACAACAGTCACGTATTTCATAAACCTTTTCTCCTATCTAAAATCCTCTGCCTAATCTCTCAATCACTATTCTTCAATTGGAACATGTTCTCTTTATCTGTTTTCTTCTTGATTCACATCTACTCACGTTCTTTGAGAAGGCAGCTGTCAATTGCAAACCACCAACATCCCTGTCTCTTGAAATTTCATTTCCTTCAAATGCTAGCTGACTGCCAATACAGTACAAGAATTTCTCCAATCTACTGCTTAGATTCAATTTTTCAATTCTTATATTCCTTTAATCGCTTTCAAAATTTAGATATTTTACTTGTCTAGGCTGGAATTTTTTTTTTTTTCCCTGTATCAAAGAATGTGATTTGTTTATTGGATTCCTTAACTTAGTGATTTAGGTAATGGTAATAGTTAGAGTACATTTGCTAGGTTGCATTTTGAGGGTAGTTCAAATGGTGGGTATCTGAACTAACTGTCAGGTTAAGTCATTGATATGGTTGATCTACTGTAGGCATGCATGCGCATTACTGCACTTTATGATGTACTACAATCAATTGAGTAATTTTCTTCCCCCAACCTCACCTTCCCACCCTCTAAAGGAAGCTATCAATGGTAATTTTTACTGTGCTGAGAAAAGAGATTATGGCCATTTTGGGTCCATTAACGAGCACTGGTAGGCAGACCATGGGAGGCCATCTAGTTAGGAACAATTTATTGTTTGTATCCAGAAAAAAAATAATAATAAAGAGCTGAGACCATTTGTCATTTCCATGTTACAACCCCCACTTTACAACCAATGTAATAAAATTGCATAAATAATAAACTGCTGCAAATAACTACTAATCCAGGTAGGAAAAGAAAAGGCTGAAAGGGCTCCTTAAATGCTTGTGAAATAAGTTGTTATCTTGAAATTTCGATATTTAAATTGTAAGAACACTTCGATTTTTGAAGAAATGTGCGCAGTGGATGTGATCCTCTTCTTTCATTTGTTCCCAAACTGCATTCTCATTTGTTTCACTTCATTCTCAGAAATATTTCAGCCTGTTCAATTTCTCACATCAACTTGGACAGGTGGTTTATAAATTTTTTCAAGTTTCTCACCTAGTAAAATCCTTTTATCAATCATATGATGGAAACCTTATTCTAATCACTTTGTTGCTACAGAAAACTAAATTCCAACAAGTATTCAAGTATTTCCCAGCAAAAATGCATTGGCAAGGGGACTGAAAATATGCCCTAGATTTTGCTTAAAAAATTTTTGAGAGCCAATTGTCAGCAAGAAAAATCTTAATCATGAAAACCAAGCCAAGCACACCGCTAAAATTTAGGCATGCTAAATTGGAATTTTAAATGGATAATTGGACTACTACCTATTATCTGCTAGAAGCCTAAGTCTAGCAAATGTGAGAGAGCAACCAAATGAAATAATAATAATGAAAAGCTTTAAGAAAAAGACGAGAATAAAACTTACATAGTTATCAGGCCGATTACACATGACATCCTCCTCAGCAGAAAGGTCATCCATGAACTGGCTTACAGATATTGGCACAAAGCTCTGAGGAATGACATGACCAGCTGCTGCAATTGGAGAACAATCCAATATGGCATTGCCCTGTGGCATAAGCCTAAAAGCCAAAGACATCCTGCTATCACAAAGTTCAAAAGTTTAAGGTTGAATGGAATAGCAATAGCTGATATACTTTCTCAAAGTGGAAATAAATAGTAAGAACAAACTTAAACCAAATGAATTTACCTTCCACCATTGTTAGTGCCTAATGCATAATCGGGAGCAGCTCTATATGAAGCAGCAGGACGAAGTCCAGCAGTAGCATGACTAAGTGCCTTGCCTGTTATCAGTAAAAGATCCCCGGGAGCTGTGCCACAATCAGCGAGATACCATCGACCATTAGGGTCACAAACCTAAGAGACAAAATAATTTTAGATGATTTAAATGTTTTGGAAATAGAGAAGAATGGAGGGAGAGGTGGGTGTGAATGTGTGATTGTCAAAAAAGAAATGTATCAACACGAAAACAATAATTATTGAACAGAAAGAAACTTGAAATTTGTCTAAAAAGGACAAAAGGGAAGTAATATAGAACAATGAAAAGGAAAAAAAAAAAAGCAATTGAAAAGAACCAAGCATCATAATAGTCACAAAATATAATAGCATCAAATTACAGCAGTTTTAGATGTGAGACACACCATCTACAAGAAGATAGACGGATACCTGTAGACCAGGATTATCAGAAGAAATCAGAGTCAATAACCCTTTTTCAACTTCACCATTAACTGCCGGCTTCCCTCCACCAATAGCACCCTTTCCATTTTGCAAGGAAACATGGGAATAGGTGGCAAGAAGAACAGAAGAGGATACCTCATTAGCAGGCAGAGGGGTGTCATCAAGTAAATGGTTGAAAACACTGCATAGAAAGATAGACTTTAAAAGGTTGTAACTGAAGAAGGTGAAAACATTTTAATGTATGCATAAAGAGCAGATTTTGAAACAATTATACACCATCCTCTTACTCGCTTCGCAGACGAAGATGCCTAGCTATTGCACACAAAGCAGCACGAGCTGCCTTACCCATGCACCTAAAAATTTCAGCCATGCATGGAGGGGATGAGTCCCAATCTTCCAGAGCCCTAGCACCAGTCCAGTACTAAAACATCAGATAACTACAACTAGACCAGACCCAAGAACATATACACATAAACTATTTAATCTACTCCACAGTCCACAGTTATTGCTGGCATATCAATCAAATCAAAACAGTAAAAGAAGTAGAATTGAGCAACCAAACTAGAAAAAAAGAAAAAACCTTCCAGCCCTGTACATGTAGAGGCCACGGCTGCCAGCTTTGGACTGAGCGCGAGTCCTAAAAAAGAAGCGAGAGGCATCCAAAGCACACCTCATGAGAGAAGCATCTTCACACCCTAATTCAATAACTGCAGCATTATGCCTCACCAAAGAACTCGACAGCGCATCGACCGCCTTCATGTAAGGCCCAGCTGGCGCCCCATCAAACGGTGATATTTCAGATAGCCTCACCCTGGCCAGCATCACCGGTGGTAGTGGTTCAGTGGCGGCGATTACATGATCGAGCGGTTGGCGGTGAGAAGCAGAGAGAGGAAGAGGGGAGTGCGTTGGGGATCTAAGAGTTGAAGAATTTGGGTGAGAGGAGTTCTGCTGTGGCTGTGGCTGCGGCTGCGGCTGTGACTGTGGCTGTGACTGTGGCTGTGGCTGTGGCGGTGGCTGTATCATCATCGCAACCATCAATCATTCTTTCTTTTCTTCGTAATATTATTTATTTATTTAATTTAAACCAAATCCAATCTTCTCTTTTCTTTTCTTCGTAAGAAGAACTGAGTTTTTTCTTTTCTTTTTATTTTTTATTTTTTATTTTTTACCGTAATATGTGTGTTTAAAGAGCGAAGAAGAAGAAGAAACTGAAACCTCAAAATTCTCAGTGGTTTTGTTGAAATTGATGTTCAAGGGAATGGAGTAAAAGACTGTTTATGTCTATGTTGTTTATAGGCTAAAGTGGCAATTTACCCCCTGAACTATTTTTCAAAGTGCAACTAATCCCAAAATTGACTTTTTTGGCTATTTCACCCTTAAATTTTTTAATTTTAGTAATTTAACCCAAATTCTAGTTGACAATGAGAGTGTACTACACTCTCATTAAAATAATTATTTCTCACTAAAATAATTATTTATATAAAATAATATTTA
Source organism: Mallotus japonicus (assembly GCA_949634005.1). NCBI lineage: Eukaryota > Viridiplantae > Streptophyta > Magnoliopsida > Malpighiales > Euphorbiaceae > Mallotus > Mallotus japonicus. The sequence continues at coordinate 13,885 of CATIWK010266725.1, forward strand.
TTGAAAGAATTAAATTAAAAATCTAATTTCCAAAAAAAAAAAAGAAAATCTTTGTTAATCACGAAGAGCACCACTGTTGCTTCCCCCAGCAAATACCATTGGCACCTCTCCTAGCAATCACCGTCTCCTAGAGAGCAGTGTTCCCTCTCCTTTCCCAGCAAGCAACACTGCCTCTCATCTCCCAACAACCAACATTCCCTCTCCATCTCGAGCAACTACTATTACGGCCTCTTCCAACCAGTGTCGCCTGCTCTCGCTACCACCTCTTGTAAGAGATGTTCGCAAAACCATCGCCTCCTACCATCACCTCTCATCATTGCCCATCTCAATCATTGCCTCCCATTTTCTCTTGTTGATTTCGATCTTGTGTATTTTAGGGTTTTTTAATGTTGTTGGAAGAGGTTATGGTGGCATTGATTTTGTTGATGGCGGTGATGTTCATCATGGGTCAATTGTGCAGTTGTGGTTTATATTAAATTCTTGTTTAAGTTATTTATTACATTAAATTCTAATTGGTGGCAGTGGTGTTAATTTAAGGGGCACTGGTGTTGGGTGGTGGTGACAATGGCGGTTTTAGGGCTAGTAGCATTAGGCTTCAAATGCATCCCCTACAACATCTGCAAAAAGCAAGAAAGAGGCTTTGCTGCTTGGCTAATGAAAAAGCTTTATAAACCACAGGCTTCACCTTGCCTTCGATAATCGCAAACTAAACATTCTTCTCCACTTCACGTACAATTTTTGCAATGTCCAAGTAATGGTGGTGTTAGTTTTAGATGGTATAGATGGTAGTGATCGATGATGGTGGTGCAAGTGGTGGTAGTGTTGACTGGTGAAGGTAACGGTGGCTTTAGGTGCAAGTGATGGTTTTTGTTGGTATTGGATAGTGGAGGTAGTGGTGGCTTTAGGTGCAGGTGGTAGTGGTTGTTGGATAGTATTTTTTTTTAATTAAAATGAAATTTTTAATTTTAGGAAGAAAAAAAAATTTCTATCTTCACTTGCTCTAGCATAGGTGTGTAATTCACTTTCTTAAAATTGGGGTCAATAGCCAATATTTGCATCTTTGAGTGTTAAATAGCCAAAAATATTAATTTTGGGGATAATTGCACTTTGAAAGATAATTCATGGGGTGAATTGCTACTTTAGCCGTTGTTATATATATATATATATATATTAAAAGAGAGCTTGTTGTGTGGTTTGAAGTTTGCAATTAGAGACCAAAATATTTTATTTAATTACATCAAGAGGGGAGCAAAACCCGTCCACTCCAATAGCCTATTTGATTCGGTTCGATTCTCATTTCTGTAAATATATAAGTTTTTTGTCGAAACCGATCCGACTGAATATATGATGGTTCCCGAATTGTCTCAGCTCTAGCTAGGATTTTGAAATGCTACAAGGATGAAAAATAAGGTGTACTAAGGGTTTGGGATGCCCCAAAACCCCTTCGACGTTCAAGTTAAAAAAATGCACATGGTAGGATTAGCCAGTGTAACTGACTGAATGAAGATAATAATTGTAAGAATATGAATTCAAGATGAGGAAGATGATGTTTATAGAGCTACTGAAGTTGCAAAGAAAATATGAAGAAGAAGAGAAAAAAGTCGATGAACAAGAAGAAGTTACCTTCTCCTCTATTAATAGAGGTTTTTATACCTTAAAGGTGATGAGGTGTCAAAAGGAGATTAGTTGCTGCATTATGGTTATCACTATAGCACGTCAGAAGCATCAGGGTGGTCAAATCAAAGTATAGGGCGCGTCAGAAGTGTCAAGGTGGTCAGATTAAGGTATGAGGCATGTCAGAAGTGTTAAGACGGACATACCAGGCATGGGACAGCTCGCCTAGGGGTAGGTCTATCAGGTGTTAGACTGCTTTTCAGCTGATTTGTGCATGGCAGAGGTGCATTTCCGGTATATTTTTAGCCAGACTGGCAATATGTTCCTAATAGTATATGGCCATAATGGAAAAGTTTGATATCACAGCTTGGAGAAGAGTGATGACGTATCAGCTTAGTCAATGGCTGATGTGCCACGTATCAGCTCATGATAGGCCAAATTTTTCATGTATCATCAGTAGCCCCCCAGCCAGCCGTAAGATGAAGCCAATGAGATCTTAGGCCTGAGTGATCCAATTTAATGGACTTAACTTACTTCTTAGAGGCATTCCTCATGGGAGGAAGATGTCATATTGATATGCCCAAGGAGACTTGATTATCTTACTTCTCAGAGATGTTTCTCATGAGAGGAAATGTCATAATGGCATGTCCATGGGGACTTAATCATCTCGCTTCTCAGAGATGTTCCTCGAAGGAGGAAAATGACATAGTTATAATATCCATAGGGACTTGATCATCTCACTTCTCAGAGATATTCCTCAAGGGAGGAAAATGTCATACTATTCATGTCCATGGGGACTTGATCATCTCACTTCTTAGAGATGTTCCTCGAGGGAGGAATTATCATACTGGTTATATCCATGGGGACTTTATCATCTCACTTCTCAGAGATATTCCTCAAGGGAGAAAAATGACACACTGATAATGTCCATGGGGACTTGATCATCTCACTTCTCAAAGATGTTCCTCGAGGGAGGAAAATGTCGTACTGTTCACGTCCATGGGGACTTGGTCATCTCACTTCTTAGAGATGTTCCTTGAGGGAGGAAATGTCATACTGGTTATGTCCATGGAGACTTAATCATCTCACTTCTTAGAGATGTTCCTTGAGGGAGGAAAATGACATATTAATAATGTCCATGGGCACTTGATCATCTCACTTCTCAAAGATGTTCCTCGGGGGAGGCAAATAACATTAAGGCTTGTCCATATATATCTGGAACGGATGCTTTCTACTTTATGACTAGAGGGGCAATCCCATGTAGAATGATTGCATTTTGCTTTGCCATACTCCAAAAATTGAATTTTCTATGCAACAATACTTAGAAATTGAAAAGACATTCTCATAGTCTTTGCAAAATAAAAGAAACTTCATCTAAATAGCACAAATTTCCAATTTAGATAAAATAAAGCATTTTTGGATGTTAAACCATTCTGATGATCTACTGGGTGACATTTTCCCTTCCCTTTCAATCAGTCTGGTTATATTTAGTGGAGTTATATTGTCCTCCCTTAGGGTAGAAAAAGGTCTCTTGTGAAGCTTCTGTATAGGATTCTAAGGAAATGGACTCGGTCTTCGTTTGATCCTCTTAGAAGGAGGGGACATGCTCCTTATTGTGCTTGGGTGCAAATCTTCTTAACCAATATGCATCATTTAGTCTGATGTACCTCTTTGGTCTTTCCATAATGGCAGTCAAGTCAACAGGCCAATTTTTTGAAAGGGAATTAAAGAAAGATGGGTTATTGGCGCCTTTTATAATTGCCTCTTTGGCTTTGGAATGCTCCAAGTTGGGGATTTTAATTGCCTCCATATTGAACAGAGTAATAGAGTCTCTCAAACTTTCACCTGGTTTTTGCATTATGGTTTCCAAATAAGAAGTTTCCCTCTTAGCATGGATACTGGACACAAATCGGTTAATAAATAATCTCCTAAAATCATAAAGGAACTAATATGATTTGAAGGCAAACCAAGAAACTAAGATTGGGCTACACCCGTGAAAGGCGTAGGGAACATCTTACACAAGATTGCATCCGATTGGGTATAGTATTCAACCAACATTTTGAACTTGGATACATGATCCTTCGGACTGGTCATGCCATCATAGATAGGCAAAGTGGGCAATATGAACTTATTTAGATTAGGTTCCCTCTGAATAGACTCCAAAAAGGCAGACTGGAGATTGA
>CATIWK010266848.1:0-13630 GCA_949634005.1 Mallotus japonicus
GGCATTAGTCAGGGATACATCTGTGGAGAAGACTTCTGTTTCAGACGTTCCGGTGGCTTGTGAGTTCCCAGATGTTTTTCCTGATGAGTTGCCAGGTTTACCACCTCACAGAGAAATTGAATTCTGTATCGATGTGGTTCCTGACACAGCTCCTATTTCGATGCCGCCTTATAGGATGGCTCCTATAGAGTTGAAGGAATTAAAAGAGCAGTTGCAAGAGTTACTGGACAAGGGTTTTATTAGACCCAGTGTTTCTCCTTAGGGTGCACTAGTCCTATTTGTTAAGAAGAAGGACGGTACTCTGAGATTGTGCATTGACTATAGAGAGCTGAACAAGGTGACAATTAAGAATAAGTATCCTCTTCCAAGGATAGATGATTTGTTTGACTAGTTTCAGGGTGCACAGTACTTTTCCAAGATTGACTTGAGGTCGGGCTATCATTAGTTGCGGATCAGTGAACCCGATGTTCCTAAGATGGCATTCCGCACTAGATACGGCCACTATGAATTTCTGGTGATATCTTTCGGGTTGACAAATACACCAGTTACTTTTATGGATTTGATGAATAGGGTGTTCAGACTATATATGGATCATTTTGTAGTAGTCTTCATTGATGATATACTGGTGTATTCGAAGAGTATGGAGGAGCATGTATATCACTTGAGGAAAGTGCTACAGACACTAAGAGAACATCAGCTCTATGCTAAATTCTCGAAGTGTAATTTCTGGATAGAGAGTGTAGCATTTCTTAGACATGTAGTATATAAGGATGGTATTCGGGTTAATCCATAGAAGATTAAGGCAGTATCTGAGTGGCCTAGACCGACGGCAGTAACTGAGATTCGGAGTTTCATGGGTTTGGCTGGGTACTATAGGAGATTTGTGCAGGATTTCTCGAGAATTGCAGCTCCTATGACCTGCCTGACTTAGAAGAATGTGAAGTTCATATGGTCAGAGGCTTGTGAGAATAGTTTTCAGTTGCTAAAAGAGAAGTTGACCACAGCCCCAGTGTTGACCTTGCCGAATAGAGAAGACAAGTTCATTGTTTACTGTGATGCTTCCAGAGTGGGCCTAGGTTGTGTGTTGATGCAGAATGGTAGGGTAGTAGCTTATGCTTCCAAATAGTTGAAGAAGCATGAACCGAATTATCCTACCCACGACTTAGAGATGGCTGCAGTGATATTTGCTCTCAAAATTTGAAGACATTACTTATGTGGAGTGACTTGTGAGATCTTCACCGATCATAAGAGTCTGAAGTACATTTTTGAGCAGAGAGACTTGAACTTGAGGCAGAGGAGATGGTTAGAACTCCTGAAAGATTATGATTGTGATATCATTTATCATCCAGGAAAGGCTAATGTGGTAGCATATGCCTTGAGTATGAAGTCCTCGAGCAGTCTTGCTTACATTAGTGTTGAGAGGAGACCTTTGATCCAAGAATTGCATGAGTTAGTGGATCAAGGTTTGATGATGAAGATAAGCAGATAAGGAGGATTGTTAGCTTAGTTCAGAGTCAGATCAATGTTAAGGGTTAGAATCAAGGCAGCTCAGAGCCGAGATCCTGTTTTAGTAGAGCTTGAGGAGAATGTACGAGCAAGAAAGTTCACTGATTTTACACTTCATAATGAAGGTGTATTGTGGATTAGTAGACGACTATATGTGCCTGATGTGGATAATCTGAGAGAAGAGATCCTAGAAGAAGCACATTCTGCAGCTTATAGTGTACATCCAGGTGTTACTAAGATATACCACAGTATTAAAGATCTATACTGGTGGGATGGAATGAAGAAAGATATAGCTAATTATGTTTCTAAGTGCTTGACTTGTCAGTAGGTGAAAGCTAAACATCAGAAACCTTCAGCCTCTTCCTATTCCTGAATGGATATGGGAGAGAATTGCTATATATTTTATAGTTGGATTACCTCGTTCAAGAGATGGACACGATTCCATCTGGGTGATTGTGGATAAGTTAACTAAATCAGCTCACTTCCTACCAGTTAAAGCTACTTATTTAGTAGCTAAGTTGGCTAAGCTGTATGTTAAGCATGTTGTGTGCCTACATGGTGTGCCTGTGTCCACTATATCTGATAGAGGTTCTGTGTTCACCTCACGATTTTGGTAGAAGTTGCAGGAAGCTATGGGCACTAGACTTGACTTCAGTACTGCTTTTCATCCTCAGATAGATAGTCAGTCTGAGAGGACGATCCAGACACTTGAGGATATGTTAAGAATGTATGTATTGGATCTTGGTGGTAGTTGGGATGATCGTCTACCATTGGTAGAATTTTCTTACAATAACAACTACCACAGCAATATTGAAATGGCACCATATGGGGCCCTATATGGGAGAAAGTGTAGATCCCCTTTGTGTTGGGGCAAGATTGGAGAAAGGGAGTTGACTGGACCTGAGATTATCCAGGATACAGCAGAGAAAGTCGCCTTGATCAAGAAGAGATTGGAAACCGTAGCTAGTAGACAGAAGAGCTATGCAGATGCGAGGCGCAAGGACGTGGAATTTCAGGTTGGTGATTACGTATTTCTAAAGGTGTCACCGATGAAGGGTGTGATGAGATTTGGAAAGGAAGGAAAATTAGCACCGAGATACATTGGACCTTTCAAGATACTAGAGAGAGTTGGCATGGTTGCATATCAGTTGGCTTTGCCTCCGAATATATCCCAAGTGCATCCAGTATTTTATATCTCGATGCTGAGGAAGTATATTTCAGACCTTTCGCACGTGTTGCAGCCTCAGAGTGTGGAATTGAATGAAGATTTGACGTACAAGGAAGAGCCAGTAGCGATTGTAAATTCTCAAGTTCGTCAGTTGCGATCGAAACAAATTTCAATGGTTAAAGTGTTGTGGAGGAGCAACAACGTGGAGGGGCACACGTGGGAGACAGAAGCTAAAATGCGAGCAGTATATCCCTATTTATTTCCTCAATGAATTCTTGTATCCCTTTCTTTTCTTTAAAATTCGAGGATGAATTTCTGTAAGGGGGGAAGACTGTTATGACCCGAGTTTTTATTAAATTAAATTTTAATATTTAATTTCGAGATTTTCATTGTTAATAAAATTTATTAAACTTGAGATTTATTATATAACTAGTTAATTTAAATATTTGGTATTAAATACTGTTTTTAACACTATTAACTTTAATAAATTTTATTAGTCTTTATTATATATATATATATATATAAATATATATACAAATGATGTTAGTGTGATTATATGTATATATATATATATATATATATAAAAGTATATACACACATGTTTCATTTTGTGGTTGAGAATTTTTGTAGTAGTATTATTATTATTATTATTAAAAAAAAAAAATAAATAAAAGTAAAAAAAGCAGGGCACTTTTTCGAGTTGTCTTCTTCACCCACCACCTTCTTTATTTCTTCATTATGCATTTTTCTTCCTTTCTTCCTTTTGAACTTCTTCTGCCCGACCACCCCAGCTGACCGAACCACCACCACCACACCGTCAACCACCCAGCAGCACCATCACCTCCGCCTAAAGCTGAGCAACTCGTCTGTTTCTTCCTTCTTCCTGATGGGGTCTGAATTCAAATTGGAGATTGATCTCCCTTGGCAGAGGTTTTTTCCATGTTCTCCTTCCATCAACTATGGAGAAAGAACATATTTTGGGATGAGGACCATTAATTCTGAAACCAGGAATTTTACGATTACAACAATGGAGCCCTGGTTTTGATCCCTATAACATCAAACTTCTACTACTCAGGTCTGGACAAGATTATACCGCTTACCATGGGAGCTCTGGGACCCTCAATTAATCTTAGACATTGCTAGGAATATTGGAACTCCTTTAAAGATTGATCGGGCCACTTTAGAAGGAGATTTTGGGCACTTCGCAAGGGTTTTAATTGATGTTGATCTATCTTCATCTTTGAAGTATCATCTCACTCTTGATTGTGAGGGATCTTTGTTTAATATTGAAGTTTCTTATGAAAACTTACCATTATTTTGTTCCACTTGCCATTCACTTGGGCATGACAGTTCATCTTGTCGTATGAATGCTCCTGCTTCTAATGATGCTCTTGACAATCTTAGAAACCTTCCTCACCACCTCCTGTTTCTAATAGGGGTCGCTCACTTATCCGGAAGGAATGGCATCGCAAACTAACTACGGACACTTCTGTTCCTGTTGCAAGGTGTTTTTCTAGACTTCAACATGACTCTTTTCAAGATAAACAGCCTCCAGCTGATGCAGTTACAAATGAGCAGCCAGCGGCAAATCAAAATATAAATCCTCTTGATCTGGATCCTTCAGCTGCTCCAAATAACGACACTTCACTTCTGTTCCACAAGGAAATGACATTGAGGTTTCATCAGCTCCTCCTCCGGAGACTGATTACGATCCTCGCTCTCTAGAAATCATAGAGCAGGATCAACTGGGTAAATCCACATGGGCTGATCAAGTGGAAGAGGAATCATGGCATACAGTCTCTCACAGGAAAAAATCAAAGAAAGCCTCCTCCAAGGTTACTTTGACTGGTTTAAGGCCTGTTACAAAGGCTTCCTCACGCTCTTTCCAATGAAGATTTTATATTGGAATTGTAGAGGATTGGGTAATGAGGCTACCCAATGCACTCTTCTTCATCTCTCAAGGTCTCACAAACCTGATTTCATTTGCCTTTTGGAACCTAAGGTATCCTTCGATTCTTTGAGTTCTTTTGTTTGGCACTGTCTTGATATGTCTTTAGTGGCTTGGAATAATGTTTTGGTCCCTTCCATCTGGTTTCTAGTTTCTAATAAAGTTGGAGCTGGTAATATTAATTTGCTGGCAAGTTCCGATCAACATGTTACACTTCAATTTCATTTTTCTTCTATGATGACTACAGTTTCGGCTATTTATGCTAATGTGCTTTCTACTAGTCGCAGAAGGCTTTGGGATGAACTCTCTTTTATTTCATCTATGGGCATTTCTAATTGGTTTATTTTGGGTGATTTTAATGCTTGCTTTGGGGCTCATGAAAAAACTGGTCGTCCTCCTTCCAGACTTTCTTGCTCAAAATTTATTTCTGCCATGTCTACTTGTGGCTTAACTTGTCTGGATACTCAAGGTCCTTTATTCACTTGGACAAATAACAGAAAGGGAGAAAATCATGTTAACATCAGACTTGACAGGGCTTTTTGCAATTCTTCTTCTCTTTAGAATTGGAGATTTATTGAATGTCATGCTCTTGCGTGCCATAATTCAGATCATAATCCTATTCTTCTATATTGTAAGCAGGGTGCCACTCCTTTGTTCCTTCCTTTTCGTTTTCTTTCTATGTGGTTAACTCATGACTCTTTTAATGCTTTGGTGAGTTCCTTTTGGAATTCCACTCATATTATTGGTCATCCAATGTTTGTTTTAAAGCAGAAACTTAAACTTCTCAGGGGTTTTCTTCTTCATTGGAACAGAGATACTTTTGGTAATGTTGATTTAACCATTTCTTTTGTGAAACAAGAATTGGTTTTGATCCAACAGGAAATTAAAGTTTCAGGATTTACAGAGGATCTTCATTCTAGAGAAATGGCAGCTCACAAAGCCCTTTCTTTACATCTAAAAAATCAGGAAACTTTGTTGAAAGAAAAAAGTCGGGTTCGATGGCTTCTTGATGGTGATAGAAATTCAAAATTCTATCATAACTGTTTACTTTGAAGGCGGCCTCAATTGGGAATTTATAGTCTCATGATTGATAACATCTTAGTTTCAGATGAGATGCTTATTGAGAATCATATTCTGTGTTATTTTTCCACTCTTTTTTCCTCTAATTCACAGTTGGGTGATCTTTCAGATGTTAGCCAGGTGATTCTGAATCTTGTTTCCATTTCTGATAATGATTTGCTTTGTCATGTCCCCTCTTTTGATGATATCCGCAAAGTTGTCTTTGAAATGGACTCTAACAGTGCTCCAGGCCCCGATGGATTTAATGGTACTTTTTTCAAGCATTGCTGGTCTTTTGTTGGTAGAGAAGTTTGCGAGGCAGTCTAGAGTTTTTTCCTCACTGGTATTTTAATTGGAGGTATGAATGCTAATATCATGACTCTTATTCCTAAGTCTCATGATGTTTTTTCTGTAGAGAATTTTCGCCCTATTGTTCTTAGTAATTTTATCTACAAAGTTATTACTAAGATTTTAGCTGATCGGCTTTCTTTAATTGCTATGAGAATTATTACTTCTACTCAGTTTGGTTTTATTAAAGATCGCTGTATTGAGAGTTGCATGGCTGCTGCATCTGAAAATATCAATCTCCTGGATTCTAAATGTTTTGGTGGTAATATGGCTTTGAAGATTGATATTTGTAAAGCCTTTGATTCAATGGAGTGGCCCTTCATTCTAGAAGTCCTTCGCTGTTTTGGCTTTTCAGAGAAATTCTGTCATTGGGTTTCTTCTATACTTCAGTTGACCAGGATCTCTATTTCTGTAAATGGGAAATTAAAAGGCTATTTTACTTGTTCTATAGGGGTCAGACAAGGGGACCCTCTTTCTCCTCTCCTCTTTTGTCTTGGTGAAGAATATTTAAATCGTAAGTTTATTCATCTTTTTCAAACTTCTCAGTTGATTCCCATGTATGGTAGTAGCCGTGTGGTTTGTCCATCTCATCTTTTTTATGCGGATGATATCCTTATCTTTGGGCGTGCCAGTAAGAAAAACATTCGAACTTTGATTCTGGTCTGATTTCTGGTCAACAAGTGAATTGGCAAAATTTTGAAATTTTTTTCGGAAATTCTATTTCCAATTCTAGAATGAATATGATCTCTTCTTTGTCTGGAATGAGAAGGGGAAATTTACCTTTTACATATCTTGGGGTTCCTCTTTTTAAAGGCATTCCTAAAAGGCGTTGGTTGCAGCCTCTTGCTGACAAAGTTCTCTCTAAATTTGAGAACTGGAAAGGTAAAACCCTCTCTATGGCGGGTCATCTGGCTTTGGTCACATCGGTTATTTATGGTTCTTTTTTGCATTCTTTTATGGTTTATAAATGGCCTACATCTCTTCTTCGTTTGATGGAAAAGTCTATTCGGAATTTCATTTGGACAGGCTCTATTTCTTCCAAGAAATTGATAACGGTTAGTTGGGATGATTGTTGTCGTCCTAAGGATGAGGGTGGTCTTGGTCTTAAGCGTCTTCACTGCCTTAATGCAGCCATGCTTTGCAAATTGGCCTATATTGTTCACTCTGATGATGGATTTATTTATTCTTTCCTGTGGTCTCGTTTTCTTTCTGTTTCGAAGGTTGCCCGCTCCTCTTATATTTCTTCATGTATTTGGTTTTCCATCCGTAATAATTTCCATGATCTTCAACATCATTGTCAATGGTTGATCGGCGCCTCTTCTAGGTTGCATTTTTGGAATGATAATTGGTTGGGGTATGTAATTTCAGGAAAAATTAGTGTTTCTCCAAGTCAGCGCTCTACTCTTGTCTCTCGGGTTAAAGATGTTTTTGTTGATGGTTCTTGGAATTTATCTCAGAATTTTAGACAAGCTTTTCCAGAGGTTTGCCATGACATTTTGTCAATTATTCCATCTTATTCTGATAATGATGTTTTTGTTTTTAGAGGGTCGGCTGATGGTCATCTTTCTTGTAAAGATGCTTACAATCTTCATTGTCATCATTCCCCTAAAGTGGCTTGGGGTAAGGACTTGTGGAGACACTATTTACCTCCATCTCGCTCTTTTCTCTTATGGAGAGCTTTGCTTAAAAAATTACCAACTGATGATGCTCTTCAACATAAAGGATTTCACATGGTTTCCCGTTGTTGTTTTTGTGCTCATAGCATTGCTTCTATGGATCATATGTTTTCTCACGGTCCATATGCTGTCACCATTTGGATGTCGTTATGTAGCTTATTCTTTGTTCGAATTGATATTTCTCATGGCTTTTGGAATTTATTTAATTCTGCTTGGAAAATTCAGCTGGCTCCCCAACTTCAAGTTCTTTGGCGTGCTGGTTTCTTGGCTGCTTTCTGGAATATCTGGTATTTTAGAAATAAAATTATCTTTCACAATGAATTCTCATCTATTTCAGAGGTGATTTGTCATATTTGTAAAGTTATCAAGGAAGTGGAAGTTTTTCGATGCGGCACTATGTCTAACAGCGTTAAGGATTTATTGGTCCTCACTCGTCTTTGGGTTGCGGGTATTCCCAGGCCTGCTCCATTGATCATCCCTGTTTGCTGGATTTGCCCTCCGCCTGGCTGGCTTAAGATAAATACCGATGGTGCTGCTTTGGGTTCTCCTGGCATTGCAGCTGCTGGTGGCATCATTAGGAACTTTCATGGGCATTCGTTGGCTGCCTTTGTTGCTCCGTTGGGTGTTCATTATGCATTCAAAGCCGAACTGTTTACTGTGATCATTGCTATTAATAAGGTTGCTGCTATGCCTCCTCATCCTATTTGGATTGAGAGCGACTCGAGGCATGTTGTTGATCTGTTACGGTCTCGCTCTTCTGCTGTTCCTTGGACCATCCGTTTTACATGGGAAAAGTGCCTCACGTTGTTAAATAATCTGCATGTTTTCGTCTCCCATGTGTACCGCGAGGGAAACCAGGTTGCTGACAAATTATCCTCTATGGGACTTTCTTTGACTAGCACTACTTGGTGGCCAACTTATCCCATTGATTGCAGAGATTTTATGCTTTTGGATGCCATGGGCAGATGTAATTACCATTTTCGTTAGCTTTGTGAGCCTTTGGCTACTGTTTTTTCTTATTTCCTTCTCTAGGTTGTATTAACATTTCTTTTCTTTTTAATAGTATCTGAGTGGAGTTTAGCACATGAAGTCAGGTGCTCTTGGGGTGCTAGCCTAGCTAGGATGTCAATGAGCACTATCTGATGCTATCCCTCCTCCATTTTTATAAAAAAAAAAAAATTAATTTTGAATAATGCTAAATAATTTTGAAATAATATACGAATAGTAGATTATTTATTATTTGATAGTGTTTTCTTTTTTGGCAGAAGAAAGGTACATCTTTAATTGCCTTTTAGGTTTGGGGCCTTACTGTAATATGATTAATCCTAATTGACAATAGACAATCTCTTTCAATTTTGAGTTTCATTAGGTTTTAGAATAGTTCAAGTATATATAAGCAAGACTAAAATATAATCAATCATGTCCTGTGTTGCATCTAGATCACCTCTACTATTATGGAGCTTGCTTAAAAGTGTGTTAATTCATATGTATTAAAGCACAAATGCATGTTACTAATAATCAAAATATACTGTATATTCTTTGTTTGTTTCCATCCAAACTCATTTAGTGGCTACATCTGCTGAATGAATTAAACATGTATAAGATCTCTATGCAAATACTTTTGAGTATGTACATCGGAATTAATATACTTGATAGTACTTTTCATAAGTGCTGATTTTTTTTTATTATTTCGTGGCTATGATGCTTCTAAATATTTATTTTTAGTAACTTTTATCATTTAATAAGAAATAGTCAACTATGGCAATGTTTGTCAGTAGTGTTGGCACTGAATAAAGAATAAAGAATAAAGAATCTATCCTTTTATTGTATAGGGCTATGAATTCTTTCTTAATTCATGTTGTTTTCCTCAAATTTTGGCAAAAAGTTGTATGGAAGCAATATGTTCTACAAAAATTTTTAAAAACCTTCTTATTCTCTCACCTATTTTTTCCTGTTCTCTCCCCTCTTTTTGCTCAAGCATTCTTTGCTTTGTTCTTTCAATTCTTCTCTTTTGATATGCAAAAGCACTTATTTCTGAAATATTAATTTGTTTTCTTAGGTTTATTTATTTATTTTTATTTTTATGGTGATGTTATTTTCTTACTATTTAGGTTGTGACCATTATGATGTTTCAACTTCAATAAGAAATATTTGTTGAGAAGAATGTTGTTTGTTTCTTTTCTTTATCATTTAATTTGTTTGTGTGGGTTCAACGCTTAAAGCTACTTGGGACTATCATCATTCAACTCGCATTGCTTTTGTTGAGTTCAGTGTGGTAATTACACCATCTTCATCTTTTGTTCTTCATTTTTAGTGGTTTAAGTGTCTGAACATATATACTGCATATATGTGTTTGTTCTGAATTTTAGATGTAGTTGAAGCTAATAATAGGTATTTAAATAGTCTACTAGAGCTTTAATTTGCTGTTTTCTAGCGCTTTTTCACAAGAATTGAGTATTCTACGCTTTTTAGTTTGTTTGTGCCTTAATTTGGAATTGAGCATTCTAGCGCTTTTTCACAGAAACTATCTCTGCTTTATCCAAATGCTTACTAGAAGTATAGGTGAAATTAAATTACCCTCACTAAATTGTCTGGGCAGATTAGCTCCACTGCATTTGTCTAATCACTAGGAGATAATGCATGAAATTGAATTTGTTTTTTTAGCATGCAGTTCTATGAAATCCCTGTGTGCGTGTGTGCTTTCCTCTGTGCGTTTGCTTATATTTGTTGCTCTAACTGATTTTAGGATTATTCCTCTTGCATTTTGTTTTTGTTCTTTATTTGTTTTCTATGTACTTTATTTTTATTTCTCTTTATAGCATATATAGCAAATTTTTCTTGTGTGTAGATTCAGCCATTTTCTGATTTGAACTCTCCTAATTGTAATCTTTCAAGCTTTCCTGACAAAGAAGCTACTCAAAATAGTAGAAAAAGGTATGGTGTTTTCCTATTCCTGTTCATCCCGATGCCAAGAGTTCAGTTCCTTTGCTTCTTCTATTATTCTTTGTATAAAACCATTTAGAACTAACTATAGCTATGAAATATGTTTTGCAGAAGGTTCTTTAAATGGCAAAGCTCGCCTAATTTCAATATTTGTTTTCTTTCAATCCTCATTTGTCACTACTCACTAATTCTCTGCTGAAGCTTCACTTGGCTTAACTCATATTGAGTTACCAAAATTTGGGTTTTACTCTACATTTGGACTTTTTAAAAATCCATTTTTCATCTTATATGTGTCATTAAGTGATTATGATTTATGAGTGAAAAAGTTGATAACCATTTCTAATGATGTAGCATCACATGATCAAATAACACGTCTTCCTCAATACGGTTATAAAAATGGTTGCTTTTAGTATTTATTTTAAATCGGTTTCCATTTGTGTTTTGGTTTTTATACGATATTTTATTATAGTGTATGTTTAGCTAATAGTTTGGTTAAATTTGATAATTTAAGGATAATTTTATTTTATTTATTTTAGTTTTCATCTAATGATTTATTTCATTTGATATATATAATTATAATTGTTATTTTTCTTTTATTATATATCTTTCTTTATTTAAGTGCAATTTTATTATTTGTAGGTTTTCATAATTTTCTTTATATTTAAATTTAGTTGATATTATTTACATTAATTATGTTTTTACGTCTATTTGTGTAAAGATTTATGAATCTTTCTTCATGAAACTAACTTTTGTTCATAACCTATGAATGGGCCATTTTTAGTCTTCCTTCATGGAAGTTTTGGAACATTATTTTCTAGGCAAATCTTTGTTTGTGACTTTTGTATTTTTCTACAATTGCTGTTATTTTATCCTGCTCTTCTTCGCTTTGTGTTTTTTTTTTCTTCGGTAGACTTGGTTTTGTCAATTTTACATGTGGGTGTTTTGTTGTGCTTTTTTTTTTCTTGTATTTTCTTTCAATTTTTTTGAATTTATATTTAATAATCTATATTTTGATTTTATGCGACATAAAATATTTATATGCATTTTAAAAAAAATGATAAAAACCTTATGTATTTATTTATTTTTGCTTTTGATATGCAGATTATCTACTTTTCTGTTGCGACCCAAACCGGGGAGTCATGACCGACGTTAGGGAATAGGAATTTATATAAAACCGGAACCCGTAGCAAGCCTTTAAAATAAAAACTCATACAAACATAACACAAAAATACCTTTGAATTAAAACTTTAATTAATATAAAGGAAATCTTATGTCATAACATAATAAAAGATTCAGTACAGAAACTCAGTCTGATACGATAACAGATACTACAACCAAAAATAATACTACTGCAGCATCTATCGAAATACAATGAATATAATAGTTTAATATTTACACATGTCAGCCGGGGAGGAAAGAGTCCGGCGAAGTGTACTAATAAGTAGGTCTGAACTAGAGGATCCTGTAAAAAAATAATTGAGGTGGGTCAAACTTCACTGAGTGAATTATTATTATATATATACACACATCCCTAATGACACAGACATTCAAGCATCAATATAATCATAATTATATATTTATATTCATTTAATTCACACATGCAGTTCACACATATGTTCGAAATCACAATTTATGATAAACAAATAAATGCATAAAGTTTTGGGTGGAGGATCGGAGCAGAATCCTAAAATATTCATAACCTCAATCACTGAACCTCACTGGCCATTGAGCCTATTTAAATCCAATAATAATTCTCTTTTCCAATTTGACAGTGGACTGGCCCCGAGACACTAAGTCAACCGAGCTACAGCAATTTCACTGCTGGCGTGACTGGCCCCGAGACACTAGGTCAACCGAGCTACCGCAGTCAAGTCACTCTATCCACAAATCATAATAATCATAATCCACATCTCACATCAATCAATACTTATCAAATCCTAGTATCTAGCCTACTGTTGCGCAACAGTTCTAGGGTAGTCTTAGGTAGCACGTTCTACTAAATCCTCCAAAACATTTTTCATGAATAGAATAATGAAATTTATGTTAAAATATGCAGCATTCATCAATAGCATTTAGTAATCGCATTCATATATGGAAACATATATATTCGATAGTAAAATAAATAACATTTAATGTGATGTAGCACAATGAATAATAAAATGTGCAATTATTCAAAATATGGATGCTGATGACATATTCTACATGCAATGCATACATATAATAATAACTCACAGTACTACTACGTTCCTCTGTTTCGGTTAAGCTGGCCTGGTCCGGTCGGCCTAGCTCGCGGTACAGCTAAGAAAATTATAATAATAATATTATCAGAAAAATATTCTTAATTGAATATTTCTAGAATTTCTATAGAACGACACAATCTAGAACACGACCCGACAGAAACTCGGAATTTAGGATAGACCCGATGTCACGCTTTACGAGAATTCTACAAAAAATTCAGTAGAATCTCCTTTGTAAAACGGATATCCCTCTACCGAAGTAGAGTCAATCCTGCACGGAAAACACACTTCAAATATCACAAAAGCTCAACTGCTTGGGTTAGGTCCTGAACTACTCAAAATGCCCAACCGAGCTTTCACACAACACAATAATCAAAAATAATAATAAATACTACATAAATACTTAAATTATATTAAAAATCCATTTTTTGAAATTTAGTAATTAAATAGCGTTTAATTACCGATAATCTATTAAATTATCAGTATTTGCAAATAATTAATTAAATCACTTGAATATATGATAAAATTATCAACTAACTAATTTAAACTTAAAAATAATAAGAAAGATTATTATTTTACTAATTTCCAAAAATTAATATCAATAAGCTAATAATATAATTTAATTCATAAAAATATATTCTTAACACTAAATGCAATTAAATCATCAATTACTTAAAGATTAACCAAAACATATTAATATCTATAATTAAAATTATTACCTACAAAATTCTAAAAATTCATAAAA
>CATIWK010266937.1:0-19244 GCA_949634005.1 Mallotus japonicus
AAATAATAATTTATTTGATATATTTCATAATTTTTTTCTATTTTTACTGAAAAAATAATTATTGAATACTATGGGTAATTTTTACTTTAATTAGTTTAATTTCTAAATTCTAAATAATTATGAAAAAATAATTATTGAAGAAAATCAACAAATATAAACAAAAACAATTGAAAAACAACAACTGAAATAACAAAATCAACAAAAGCAGCAAAAAATTGCAGTTGTTGATTTTTGTTGCTATTTGTTGTTTTTTCAGTTTTTTCATCATTAATAATAAAATTAAGACCATAAATATAATGCTTACTTTTATTAGTATCAATAATAAAAATAATAATTTATTTGATATATTTCATAATTTTTTTTTATTTTTACTGAAAAAATAATTATTGAAGACTATGGATAATTTTTTGTTTAATTTTTTCTCTATATAATATAATGGAGCCATTAAAATTAGGAAATAAAATGCACTGATGTGTTTCAAACAAGATAAAAAATTAAAAATTTGTCTCAGCCTTTTTCAGTTTCCAAAATAAAAATGGCTTTGGTCACGGTAGTGTTTCCTTGCGCTTTGATCCTCTTTGCTGGAAAAATCAAATAAAAATGAAAAATACAAAATTGCCAATCCTATGTCAAAACTTTCAAAAATGGACCAATTTTGGAACAAAAATGAAAACAACTAAAACAAAATTGAAAGAAACAAAAAACCTAGACCACTAACAAAATTAAAGTGGTCAAAAAGTACATGGGATGAAATTTCCTCATAAAAAATCTCAAAAGAGGCCCATTTTTTTTTTAATTATTTTTATCTAATTTGATTTAACTTGAATAAAATTATAAAAATAATAAAATCTTTTCTAATTTAATTGTATGTATTACAATTTAAATTCAAAATATCGGCATATTATTCATTTTTTTCAATTTCAGTTAACTACAAAATCTGGAACAAATCTGCGTCACAATCAATAGAGCTGTAGAGAAAATAAAATTAAAACAAAAAATCTTGAAGAAGCTAAGCCCCATTGGTTAACTAATCACACCTTTTTTTTTTTTTTTTTGAATCAAAATCACACCTATACTGTATGCAGTGGTTATCAAATTATATAGTATATATTTTTCTTGAACAAACCAAAATTAAGTGCCTGTCCTTATACGGTGATTAATCTTTCATGGAAATTTTGTCTTTTTGCTCCTTAATCAACCCCAATTCCCTTGTATTCTTCGTTAACCAATTACAAGTGAGACCATTCATTATCATTGTACCATTTTCTTATATTTAATTCATTTTTCTTTTCAGAGTGCACATGTGATCATTCTCTTTTTCAGTGTTAGTTAACTCAGCATCACCTGCAAAATTACAGAAAAACTATAATTACCACATGAAGCATCACCATATCACTTTTAATTCAGTGTAAATCAAACCATCGATTACTGAATTTAGAGATTAGCAATGTTCCCATTTTTCAGAAGATCCTTTCATGTATGCCATTCCAAATCATAAGCTCCTTCATCATGGAATAATCATTACCTTTCTCAAGTTTAATATTAATGAGTTCCCTTTAATTAATATTATTTAAGTGTAATTAATTTCTACCTAATCCTTAATTAAAACAAACTTTTTCAAACCTAATACAAACTTTTCATCAACCCTTTTCTTCATGTCGGATTTGGTGTCTAAAAACACACATGCTTTATACATATGTATCGTTTTGTTGATCATTTATGAAATGTATGTTATTCGAATGTATTCTTATTCTTGGATTTTCATGAAATGTTGTTATTGTCATAAATTTACATTTTCTCACCAATCCACTTTACTTTACACTTCATATTTCGGAATTTTACACATGCTAATACTGTACCTGCTTCACTCCATCTCCACAGCTTTTTTCACTTTATAATAAGCAACTATGTGAAATTATTTTATAAACTACGTACCGACAACCCATAAGTGCACTTTAATTTAACTTCTTTAATCTAATAATTTTAATTTTATTTATATAAATATACATATGTATATGGAAGAATATTCATATTACCAAAATAAAAAACTGAGTTTTAATTATTAGGAAAATGTGAAATAAGGCTATACAATGAATAAAATGAAAAAAAAATGAATTGGAATTGTAATTTTGTTGTTTGTTTTGTATAAAAGAAAATAAAAATACCGAAAATCATAAAAGTTCAAATTTTTTACTATGGATATTTTTGAGTTTGAGGGATAAATTTTTTATAATAAAATGCACTAAACTTAACTCAAGTGGCAGACATATTTTTGAGTTTGAGGGACAAAGTTGGACAAAACAGCAAACTTTAATTGAATTGATACATAAAGGAAAAATGCATTGTACTTGTACGGTCGAGAATAACAATGATATGCAATTTGAACCCTCCATTTATCAATGATTTCAATCAAAATCTCATTTATGGTTTAATTTTCATGAAAATATTCTTCTTGCATATTCTTTCGGTCTTTCAAGATATGTTAAAAACTCACTACTTCACCTCAATATGTGCATAACCAAAATTGGTTCCAAAAATAAAAAAGAAATAAAAAATAATGTGTATTTTCTATGAAGAGTTTTTTATTTACTCTATATATTGAGTATACTATATTCAAAGTTTATTTTCAATAGGGTGTATTAAATATTTATTTTGAATAGAATGTATCGAGTTTCTAAATGTCTAATAAAAAATGTTTAAGAATAATGTTTTATATTATAAGCTCCAATACAAACAAATTCATTGTGATTTATAAAAATTATTATTTTATCATCGATGAGAGAGTAGTTAAGTAGTAACTCCTCGCCTAAAGCTTTTTGAGGTGTAGAGTTCAAATTCTGTCGTTGTTGATTTAAAAAGGAAAGATTGTCCTCTATTGTACAGTTCATTATATTTAGATCATTTGATCTTTTATCCTCTTATGAGGCATAAAAACTTTAAAAAGTAAAAGATGTAATTTTTATGATCCGTGAACCAATACATAATACATGTATGAGCATAAAATATTTAATTAGCCACTTATCTTTTGCCATTTAACCTTTTTGTAATCAAATTGCATGCCTCTAATAAAATATTTTTTTTTTGCACATGCAAATAGCTTTTTTTTAAAAAAAAAAAAAGAAAAAAGAAAAAACACATGTAATGACAAATCTGTTAGGCAAAGCTTTGTCACAGCCATCTGATGTGCAGACCTATTTAGCCTTCAAACTTGCATAGAAAATCTTAAAGAAAGCAGCTACCTCTGACTGAATTATTAGACTATTATACAACAGTTGATTAGCAGCCTCTGTACGCAACAGTAGCATTAATGGTAGTGGTAGGAGTAGTAATTGGGCACAATCATAGGCTTAACTTTATAGCACTTTCATTGCTTAATCATCAAAACCATATATATATTAATTATATGATTAATGTCTCTCTTAATATTTGACCATTTCATAGATTTTTTTTATATATATATAGAGACCAAAAACACATGTACACAAGTGGAAGTTGAGCTCTCAAGCTCTCTCACCTAGAAGGTTAGATGTCACAGTTGCCTTGATATAATTAATAACAGTGTCTGTCTGTCTGTCTCTTTCATTCTCTCTTTATCACACATCCCACAGAAACAACAAGAAAAAAGAAGCAGCAGCAAAGTTAGAACAGTAATGGCTCCTGTGGCAAATGAGTCGATGAAAATAACAACCGAACCTGTTGAAACAACCATGGCAAGTTTGCCCACCAAGCAAGAACACAAGGGATCGTGGACACCAGAAGAAGATAGAAAATTGGCTGAGGTTATTGCAATTCATGGTGCAAAAAGATGGAAGATAATTGCAGCTAAAGCAGGTAAATAGCTATAAAACAATACAATTAATTCATGAATAGAGTTACTCTAAACTTTTTATGTCAATAAGCTTCATGGGTGTTGATCGATCTTTTGACTGTTGCTTGCTGCAGGCCTTAATCGCTGTGGCAAGAGTTGCAGGCTAAGATGGTTGAATTATTTAAGACCAAACATCAAGAGAGGCAATATATCAGATCAAGAAGAGGATTTGATCCTTAGGCTTCATAAACTACTAGGAAACAGGTTAATTATTTTTCATGACAAATACATTTGCTAGCTAGTTGGATTAATTCTTGTATTTATCATGTATTGTTGTGTTCTTGATCTTGTGATATGTATAGATGGTCATTGATTGCTGGAAGATTACCGGGTCGAACCGATAACGAGATCAAGAACTACTGGAATTCTCATTTGTGCAAGAAAATAAATAAAAAAGAGAAACAAACTGGAACTTCAGCAAAAGAAAGGTCCAGAGATGATCAGAGAAGGACAGTAGAGAAAGCGGGTATTAAGGTAGAGAAGAGGGAAGAGAACAATTCAAACAATAATAATAGTGGAGATGAAGAAGACTCAAATAGCAGCTTTAATGTAGATGACTTCTTTGATTTCTCCAATGAAGACCCTTTAAACTTGGAGTGGATGAGCCAATTCCTAGAGATAGATCATGGTAGCTTTACTGGCATGTCATAAAAGTGAACAACTTTTTCTTTTTCTTGCCATGAACTTATGGATATCTGTCAATGACATAAATACATAATCATGGTGTATGATAAGTTTTGTGATGTGTGTAACCTTTATCATCTGTTCATTAATTTAGTAGAGAGTTTCAGCTTTTTTAAGAGCACAAAACTGTTAACTTCTGATTGATTCCAATCATTTCCTGAACTGGGTTCTTCTTTTTGTAACTGGGTTCTTCATCCGCATTAATTAACACCTAGGTACCAATAACTTAGCCAAAAGGCAATTTACCAAGTACCACAATATGTGCAATTTACACTGCAGTTTTTTGGACTTTAGTCTTTGAAGTATGGTGTAGATTCTTCAATGGTGGAAAGGGCGGTATAAAGATGTCAAAGTGTGAAAATAGAGTTAATAAAATTGAGAATTAACAAAAAAAAAAAAAAAAAAAGACATGTATTCCCAAGTTTTTGGACACATGATTGATCAAATTTAAGTTACAGTACAAAAAGGGTACGTGTTAGTTTGCATCAATACACATACCATATGCCAACATTGTTTTATTTTTATTTTTATTTTTATTTTCTCTCTAGGAAAATGTGGATAGGAAATGCAGCAAGAAAGAGACAGAGATAAGGCTGCAAGACTAGAGTTACCCACATGCTATAGTCTACAAGACAAATAGTGTATTGAAGTACTGGTGAAGAAAGCTAAGGTTTTCAAGAAAGAGCCAAGAATTTTTGAACCACTTTAGCAATGACTTTTTATGCAAGGTGCAGCCAAGTTTTAGGTAAAGAACTTTTATACATCTTTTTCTCAAGATATATATAAAACCAAAAAGTTCGAACGCAGCACTTTATTTTCACCTTGAATTTACTTTGATAATGATGCATATGAGACAGGCATCAATGATTGAGATTAATGAATCTAATTAGCTGCTCTTGGTAGACCATTAAGAGAAATTTAAGAAGCAAATTCAGAACTTGCCATGAAGAACTCCTTAATTTTTTTAAAATATTTTTACTTATCACAGGTGTATTACATCTGGTAGTTAAATTTAACCTGTATTAATTTAAATGTTTTGTAGTTGATTTATAAAAATGAAATATGCATCTACATGTAAATATGACAGTCGGATATATTTTTTAATTTATATTAAAATTTTTAACTCTGTCAATTAGTTAAAACTGTTCGATACCAGTCGTCCCAGTAAGAAGTTAAATAGTTGAATTATTTGACTATTTTAGAGAGCGAAGGAAGTGCATCACCGATTATTTTTCGGTATCACCTAGAAACCCATAAATGGAAAGAAAAGGGCATGTGCGATACCCTTATACTATCTTATTTTGGTGTATTTTACATTTTATTATAAAAGAAATTTTGATAATGGCCTTGTGATTGGAAAAGTCATCTTCATGACAAATTACTATTAGAGGAAGCCTGTAACTAGTCAAGTCTTTGGAGCTGGCAATCAAAGCTCGTGACCTCGTGTCATGTGATTGATATATAATAATTTTTTCTCCTTTTTTTTTTTTTTAATGATATATATAGAATTTCATTTCACTTTGATTAATTCAGTTTGACTCAAATAATAAAAATGTTTATGGTTTAATTTGGTCTGTTTAAAATTTAAATTTCTAACCAAACCAATAAAGTCGATTTTTAAATATATAAACACTCAACCAAACCAAATACTATTAAAAATTATCCAAACCAATGATTTTTAAAATCATTTTGGATGATTGGTTTGGTAGTTTTAATAAAAAATAATAAATAAAGAAAATAAAGATTAAAATTGTTGATAATACATCTCGTGAAATCTACTAAAAATATAACAAAATACAAAATTTATATTATATATTTATCATTCATAATAATAATAATAATAATAACTAGAATAATATCTATTTTTTTAGCAAAATCCTTAAATTTCAAAATAATAATCCAAAACTCTATTGTAACTAGTCACGATTTATGATTCAAGATTCACAATTCAAATCTTACAATTCGAGTCGGTTCATCCCAAATTCGATGCAAATCTATAAGTGAATTGGAAAAGTATAAGAATCGATACCGAATCGTACGAGTCGATAGTGGATCATAAGAATCGATACGAATCTACGATTCTCGTCTATTGAATAAAATGAATCTTATTTAAAATATACAATTAGTGAATGAAAAAAGTCATGGTTTTTCCATTAAAATCACTTAAAAGTTCGAAAATCCTATAATAAAACACAAACCTTACATGTTCTTCCTTAAGTGTTTCCCGAACTTAACGAGACTGTAAAAATATAATCAACTCATAAATTCTTTTATAATTCTTCTTTTAATTTATTCTTTTAATTTGGAAGACTAGCAACATTGATTTAGATTTTTATTATTTCTTTTATTTATTTGTTTCTTTCACACTAGCTATTTGTTTCAAGTTTCATATGATGTTTATGGGATAAAAAAACCTGTAAATATATATATATATATATATATATATATATATATATATATATATATATATATATATATATGATGACCACTGTAAATTCTATTATTTCTATTATATTTAATATATTATAGTATTAAGAAATTTTAATAATGAGTAGTAGCAAGTGATATATATTAAAATTAAACAATACATTATATGAAATATATTACTTTTAATTAATATTATTAATATGAACTGAACCTTACAATTCGATTCAATTCTTGATTTATAAATTGAAGATTTCGATTCTCGATTTGACAACTATGATCCAAAATATTCCACAAATATCAAAAACATATGTAATATTATTATACTATCAGTTCAGTTTGGTTTATTGGATTTTCATTTTTCCAAACTATAATTAAACCAAAAATTCGGTTTAAAAAAAAATTCAAACCATAACCAACTATTAACCACTCTAAACCATAATTTTCAGTTTGAACTGGTTTGGATCAATTTGATTTGGTCAGTTTGGTTGATTTTTGTGCACCCCCACCAGACAGGACCACAAGGGCGGTAAAAGTTTTCCAACAATTAATTCAACACAACTGCATACATCAAAATTCGAACCCAAAATCTCGGTTAAGCGGAAACAACCCTCTGCCAGTTGATCCCAATAGTTGTTGGTCATAAAATTTCACTTTTATTTTCTTTTTAATTCGATAACGTCTCAGTATCATGAAGATAGAGAGAAGATAATTAATAGTCAGTATTTAAATACATTTTTGTAACCACCACTATAAATGAGTCTTACATACTCAATAAAAAAGAAAAAAATTGAACACAAAATCTCTCATTTTAAGAATAAAAATTTCTTGCCACTTGAAATAGCCTCAAGCTTGTAAAAGTTCACTTCTCACCATGTTAAAATTTTCCTCTTTTAATGCTTAAATAATTTGTTTCTTTCTCGCCATGTTAAAATTTTCCTCTTTTAATGCTTAAATAATTTGTTTCTTTCTCTCCATGTTAAAATTTTCCTCTTTTAATGCTTAAATAATTTGTTTATTTTTTTTGTGTTGTGGACCTTGTTTTTATTGAAGATTCTCTTCCAATTGTTTGGTTTTTGTTAGAACTCTGCGGTTGCTTTCAATGCCATAGAGAAACAAGAAAGATGTCAAACCATCCAAGAAGCTGTGAATATCAATTCATATAAACAAGAATGGCTAACTATGATTTCATCAAGGCTCATTCAGACCACTGTGGTCCAATTAGACAGATTATTGTACAATAAAGAACGATAGCTGAGTTTACATCTCTTTAGATGCATATTCAATTGGCCATAAAAACTAGTACAATCTGCCTTCCCTTTAATCATGATGAGGTCATAACATAAATCCTTAACACCCATTTGTCGAAGCCATAAAGATTTGATTTCTGATAGCTAAGTACTAACCATCTACGTACCAAAAAAAAAAAAAAAAAAAAAAAAAACCCCCCCATTTGATCAAGTATTTTTTTTTTTTTTTAGGGTTGTCTTGTAGCATAAATTACATAAAAAACGATTGTACCAGAAGAAAGATGGATTTTAATGTGTTTCACCGACCCCATGATACAAAAATGGAATTGTCAGATTGTTAAGGCATCTCATGGCATGGAGCCCCACATTATTCATTCATCTTTAAAGCTGCATTTAGTGTTTGAGCAAGAGAAGAATCCAATAGCTCAAGCAATCATTCAAGGATTGACACATAGTGACCTCACTAGTTTTTACTATCGTATGTTCAATATGTATGCAAAAAGAACCATGTTTCACCATTTCAAAAGAAAAAGAATAGAAAAAAAAAAAACCATTAATTTACAGATGACCTTTTAAAGTTGATCATTGCGGACATATATGGTCAATTCATTCACACCTGTACAAACAGGAGAGCATTAAATCAAGCTCTTGATAAATGGTTGGCCTGCCAAGGTTTCTTTACGAAATGAAGATGAAATAGTATATGTCGAAGCAGCACATCATCTTTACATCATATTGCAGTAAAGAGTTGGAACCATGTGAAGTTAATAAATGGGTTGTCTACTCAAATCATGTTGCAGTAGAATTCCATGAATCCCAGTACATCTTGAATGACTTAAAGGAGGTGAAATGAGCATGGCGGAAAAAAATAATAATAATAATCCTAGTCTAAAATACGTGTCAGTCTTCTAACTAGATCCCCATCTGTGTTATCCAATTTTTACGTCTATCTCTATCCATAAATCTTGCACCTTTTAATGAAGAAATCCATAGAAGCAACAACCTGCGAAATGAGTGACTAGAAGAAGAGAAAGGAAGATAAAGGGCAGAGTAGGGGTAAGTACAAGGTCTCTTCTCATCCCTCATAAAATCATAATGTGTAAGTCAAAATCCATTAATAAATGAAGAGTCCTTACAGAATGAACAATGCAGTAACACCATATAAATAACTGGTAATTTAGCCCCATGCCATGGAACAAGCATAATTGACCAGCAATTTACCATCAACGCCAAAATTCTGCATCATCAGATTATAATGAACTATCAAAACCGAGTGAGGATTTATCAAATGAACCTACCCAAAGAAAAAGACCCCAAAATCTTTGTGTTCAGATGACTAACTAGAAAAAAATGTTTATGAAACCCTTCTACCGGAACCACCTATGTCTGTTGTAATGTATCAATTTGAAACACCATTACTTCATTAATATACTCCTTTCATGAGGCATAACATTCATTGATACATCATATAGAAATGTTCATCAATAATGGGAATACAAATTGACAACTGGAAAAGACACAATGTGGATATCACAGACAATGACAGACGGAACTAACTTTCAATTACACAACATTTCTGAGACTGCAACCGAGTACACAGCTCAGCTCGTGGGCAATCTGAGTATATTATATGAAAACTAACAAACTGGTGCACAATTCCACCTCTGCTTGAATATCCCACTAACAAAATGCTTTGTGCTTAAAAGTGATAGTAGATTAAAAAACTAGTTCTCTAAAGCAATGACATGAAGAAATGGACAAAAATTGATTAAAAAATACAGCTCCCTGCAAATTGCTTCAGAATATATGCCATACCAAGAGACTAACGCTATTTCTTGATACATTTTTTTTTTTCCATCCTGAAAAAAATGCTATAACTCATGAATAATCTAGGAATGTATTTGGGCTGCACTCATCAGGACTTAGAAGGAAAGAGAAAGTATTCAAGTAGCAAAATCAGTTGAGACATCACTAGATGTTTTTTCTATGAATATTAGCTAAGTAATGCTAGCCACAGACCCCAAACTATAAAGAAAAAAAATTAACCAAGAACATAAAAACTTACGTTGAATAGATCAATGACCAATTCATCAGGGTTCGGTGAGAATGCACTATTAATGTATACAAACTAAAAAAAACGATTAGGAAAAACAAAATTAGTAATCTGAAGAATATAGATCACACAAATCAGGGAAAAAAGGGGAAACAAAGAGCATCAAGGAAGAGCTACCACTGTTTCTCTGTGAAGCTGTCTTCGCAAAAAGTCAATCACCTTTGCAAATTTATCAGTTCCAGGTATCTGTAAAATTAAAGGACAATCAGTAAATAGAAGAAATTTTCAGTTGACAGAAACCAGTCCCAGGAAAGTAAAACCGGCAGTTATACATGAAGTAAGAAATGCATTAAGTTCTGATTGCTGCTACTCTCAAATGTACTTCTGAAGGCACTTTCTAGGAGGTTGCTGGTATAGCATAAGGATCTTCTTCCATGATTATGATCCTTTTGGTCAACAATCAAAACAGGTAAATGTTTCTAAATTAAGAGAAAAAAAGATGTATAATTAACTTGGTTTCCAGTTCCAAAAGGTATCTGCCATGCCAATTATTTCTATGCTTCAAGTTTCAGGCTGTAGTACATGCATACTAAGTTTACAAGTTTGAGCTCAATTTGATTGCAAGCTCGCATTGCATCAGGGAAACACTAACCCCCTGTTTGGAAAGTCCGAATGTGCAAGAATTCAATTGAATGAAAACCCATAATTGTTAGAATTCAGTTCCTTCAACTTAAAAGAAAAGAGAAAAAAATAAGAAAGAATTCATCTTTGAAAGAAAATAGATCATGCCAAAATTAACATGATTTTTCAAGATTCAATTGAATTGAAGGTACTGAATTCTTGAACATGATTTATTCTAAACAATGCCTAATAAGAATCAAAATGCAATGTCTTCCCAAAACGTAGTAACCAATTATCTTTATATCGCCATCTAAATTTAAAACACATAACCCAAAAAAGAAAAAATTCATCGACCCACCTGCACAAACACACGAAAACACAAAACCCACCAAGGATTTAACAACATAAATGGACAAACATGAATACATCTACACAACAATTGATGAAAGATCATACCTTGAACTTGTTTTGCTTGAGTATAGGAGCATCAGCAGTTGCTTTTAATTGAACAATCACTTTACCACCAAACAAAAGAAAACCCAGTTCAAACACAGATATTTGTATAAATTAAACAACATAAATACATAATTGAATAAAAATTAAAGATAGGTTTTCGATGAGTGATCGTTTAAACTCACCTTTTCGAATAGAACTGGGAGACTCAGCTGCTGCCATTGCTTGATCGTTTTAGAAAACTCGGATGTCGTTTGCTATTTCTGTGATTAATTTATATGGTTCCACTAATTTTGGGCCTTTACCATCTAGTCCAAGTTGAGTCCAATTCTAAACAAATTGAGCTTTGTATTTGCCACTCTCTCTCTCTCTTTTTTTTTCCCCTTTTTTTTTTTAACTTTTTCATTTTTTTTACATTATAGAGAAATTTATTAATTAATTATTAATATTAATTTTTTATCTGAACTAGTGATATTCAGAAGTTATAATCAGTTTGATCAGGACATGACCACAAGAACAATAAATATCTTTTGATAACTAATTTGATGTAATCATATATATTAAGACTCAACCGAAATATCGTTTAAATGAGAGAGTTGATTCTAATAATTATTAATTAATATTATTTTATTTAAACAATAAAAATATTATGGAATCAGTTTATATATCAATCAAAATTATCAATTGAAATTTTTTTATTCATAAAAGTATATATTTTTTTATGTTGACATGGAGCATCTAAAAATAAATTTGCAGCACATTTAAAAAAGTCAGAGTTTTGATTAATAAAAATAATATTATTGTGAATTGTACAATAAAATAATTATTTGTTTATAAATAATTATTATAATTAAAAAATTGAACTAAAAAAGCCTATTTTCATGCTAGAAAAAAAAGTTAAAAGTGCGAGGAAACTAATTGAGGGGGCATTTGGTTTAATTGACTGAAATAGCTCATAGAAATTTTTCCTCAATCATCTGCAATTTAGGTGTTTGGTAAAACTTCAAAATTAGCAGTTAATAGCTGATTTTATTCAAAACAGTTGTTAATTTGATAAACTCTATTTTGGAGCTCTTCTCATCAGCTAATGGCTAATTTGTATTTATTTTTTATTAAGACTATTTTACCCATAACAAATAACTTTATTTAAATTAAAATTAATTCATAATTAAATAAAATATTGTAAATTATAATTAATAATTAAATAATTATTATATTTATACCTATAATTATTTTTTAAAATTATACAATAACATTTATATTTTTAAATAATTTATATTAATTATTTTAATAATATATAAATTAAAAAAATAAATTATTGTTTATTACTATATATATTTTTTAAATATTTTCATAACTAAAAAAATCTTATAAGAAGTATATAAAATTATATTTACAAATAATTAATAATCTTAATGGTCATCTAACATATAAACAACAATAACTAATAAAATTTTATCAACACACTTTATATTTATCAGTTAACAGCTATCAGTTATCCGTTATCAGTTATCAGCTTCTGTAAACAACTATTCAAACAGGCTGAATACATAGTAGCATGATTCAACTATGGTTTTTTTTTAATACGAAGGAGGCTTAATGGGTCATGGTTATACAATAGAAGATACCTGTCTTTTTAATATTTTATTATAACTAGTATTAATATTGGTGGATGGTGGCTATAAAAACTTGAACTCAAGACCTACATAATTCTCAAATGTAAAAATATCAATTAAATCATCCTAATTGACATTTACTTATAATCTTTGAAAGGAAAAATTGTAAAAATTGTGTTTGATCTTTTCAGCATTTTTTTTTATTTGAGTATTTGATATTTTTTTTAATCAAATATTTGAACTTTAAAAACAGGTAACAAATCAGTGTTTCTACTGATTTTATATTTGACTATGTGCTTACTATAATCAAACGGGCTCCATTTTCTTCTTAAATTAGCTACCAACTCATTTGCCACGTATTACAAATAAATAAAATAACAAAATTACCCTTAATATGTGCCAACTACTACTTCCCACCCTAAAACATCCATTCCTTTTTCCTGACATCACTACTTCATTACCACTGCCACTGTTTCGTGTCTACAACAAAAATGAAATTTTGCAAATAACTCAATCGGACCCCTCTTGTCCTCTTTTTTTTTTTTTCCCTACCATCTCTACTCTCTCTTAAACTATCATATATCCTAACTCATTATATTACATTTCATTACTCACAATTAAATCAAAATCTTTTGCGTCTATTTATTTTGTTAAAAATAAAAGTGAAAATCGTAATCATAATGAATGATTATAATTCCTAATGTTTAGTTGGCTAAAATTAACATAGAAATATAAATGTGATTTCTCCATTAATGAGAATCAACATTCCCTTCTTCTTAAGGAATGACTTTTGATTCTTTTAAAAATCAAATTAAATCAATTATAAATTTGACAAATATTTAAAAATTAACATTTATTTTTATGAATTTATAAATAAAACATGTAAATTAATAAAAATATGCATTATTGTTTGAATAAAAAATATTTATCAAAAGTAAATAATTTTTAAAAAATTATACTAATATTTTTATAAATAAATATTTTAAAAATATTTTAGAATACATAATTATAATATTAATTTTTAATATATAAAAAATAATTATAATGTTAATTTTTTATATATAAAAATAATTACAAAAATATTTTTCATAGAAAAAATTTTAGTTATTAAATAATATTTGATTTTAATTTTCATTACCATTTCCTAGAAAACTAAACACTTTTTTCAAATTTTCATTCTCTTTCCCATTCCTTTTTATTCCATATCTGATTTTGATTTTAATTTCGGAGTAGGAACCAAAAGTCCCGTTAGTTCATTACAATCCTATTCATTGCTCCCAAAACACAATCATTTAGCATCTTTGAATAAAAGATAACCTCAAGCTTAATGTTTTGCTTAGCTTTATTGTTGTTTTCATTTTCTACGCAACAAACTCAAGTTTGAAACACATGCAAATCAGCAAAGATTCTTGGGTATTATTATTTGTGTTTTTCTCTTATTTTCATAAATATATAGAATCTTCATCCTATTTGGGTTTGTTAATGAGCATCTCATCATAATGAGCTTTAAAAATAAAATCTTCCTATTCAGATTTAGATCTAGGTTTGCTTTTATTTATTTATTTTTTGACAATTGGAAGGTTAAGGGGAAAGGGGATCAAA
This sequence comes from Mallotus japonicus, assembly GCA_949634005.1. NCBI lineage: Eukaryota > Viridiplantae > Streptophyta > Magnoliopsida > Malpighiales > Euphorbiaceae > Mallotus > Mallotus japonicus. Next base: position 14,572 of record CATIWK010266937.1, read on the forward strand.
CTTATAACCTCACTTTATAATGTTCATCGCCTAAATGACTAGGCTACAAAGAGAGGAGATATAGATTTAGATCTATATTTGCTTTTATTAGTTGTCACCAAAAATGGGTTTCTTTGAATTATGGAGAATTGATGAGAATTGAGTTTTGTTTCAATGATTTTTTTTTTAAGAAATGAAATAAATTAGAAAAAATTATTAGATTAAAAAGTACATATAAAAAGAGGAAGATATGATTTTTTATTAAAGAAAGGAGCAATATAATTTAATGATGAGATGAGTTGGTTATGGTCTACCAATTTTATTTTAGCCTCCCATTCTAGCTCTAGTAGCTTCACCATGAACATAATTATAGGCAAAAACCATCTTTAAGTCCCTGAATTATAGCGGTTTTTCTTCTTGAGCCCCTATCGTTTTATTACATTGCATTGAGCCCTTATGCTTTTATTTATGTAGCTATTAAACCCCAGTTTGTACTAATTTGACAGACAAACTACAATTATTTGTCACATTATGTTAAGTGGCGAGTGACAATTCATGTCCTATGCTGAATGGTTAAATGTTGGCTGACTAGACTTAGTAATGTAATCAGCCAACATTTAACCATTCAGTATAAGATATGAATTGTCACTCACTACTTAACAGAGAGTGATAAATAATTGCAGTTTATCTGTCAAATTGGGATAAACTGGGGCTTAATAGTTACATAAATAAAAGTATAGAAGCTCAATGCAATGCAATAAAACAATAAGAGCTCAATAGAAGAAACCGCTATAATTCAGGGGCTTAAAAATAAATTTTGGTATAATTATATGATGAAGCACCAACTCTCACAAATCAACTTTTTGGCAATATAATTTGGCTAAGAGCTATGACAGATGAGTAGATAATGAAAAGCACCTTGATGGTTAGTATGGTGAGTCATTGACTCATTGCGGTGATGTCGGTACGGTGGTCGATAAGTCTTTGTGATCTTGATGGTAATGAGTGAATGGAAATAGAGCAGGTGTGTGGTGGGTGTAAGAGATGGTATGGATGAAAAGATAATTAATTAAATTAGATGGACCTAAATGCTGAAGTTGCAAGGACTTAAATATAAATTTTTAATCTACATTAGGGACATTTTAATAAATTTAATATATTTATATATGTGAAAAGTGACGTGATATATTTCTGTAACAATAGACCCTAATAGAGATGATTCAGATTCTATACACCACCGTGAACTGATAAAAATATTAAAATATCTGATTAAAGGTTTAAATATTTGATTGAAAAAAAAAACACTTAATAAAAAAAATTGAAAAATTTATGCATCATTTTTAAAATTTTTCCTTTTTAAAAAAATGGTAGATACATTAATTTGGATTCATGAAATTCTTGAGAATAGTGGGTGTTATTAGTATTTATGTCCCCCCCCAATGAGTCCATAAGTATGGTCTATATGGATATTGTAATTAATTTATTAAATTAGTTTAATCATTGTTAGCATATATAAGGTTACTTGCATGTTTAATTAATAAGACCATGAACCAAAGTCGTCATCATCATCTTTAAATCCCCATTTTGTTATTGATATGATTATACTATATTATGTTGGGATGTAATGTGATGACCCTAGTGCAAATTAGAGAAGTGATAATTTAATAATTTTCTATTGTCTCTTTTTTTAATATTTTTTAAAGCGTTTGACATATTTTATAAGTTTTATATATATATATATATATATATAAGATAAAAATAAGTAATATGCTTTTTAGATCCAACAATATATCATTAAAATATAAAATTTCCAAAAAGTTGAATGCCCTTCAAAATTTTTTAAACTGTAAAAATTAATTTATACGTGAATCGAAATTATATATATATATATATATATATCTTTTCAAGTGATTGTGGAAACATAGATTTTTTTTTTTTATTTGACAAATGTAGAAATGAACTTCTAAAATGCCGTACATGAGAATTAAATTTTGATTAACCATTGAAATTGAATGTCCCTAATGTAGGCTCCTTTATGCATATATCAGAAAAAATATAAGAAAACCTTTATTTCTGAAAAATATTTTTGTAATAACCATATCGTAAAATATTTTTCATTGATGGAAAGTGATGTGTGTCACAGGCACATCCCATAATAAATAGCTGTAAAAAAAAAAAAAAAGAGGGCAAAAAATTATTTTTCTCCGTGATACTACTATTCACGTAGTGACTTTTTTTTTTTTTTTTTTGGGACAGGGATCACGTAGTGACCTTTCATATCTATCTTTTTTCCTAAGATTGATACGACAATAAATAAAAATCAATAACAGGGGAATTGAAGCAAAACTTGAACTAATTAAGAAGAAAAACTTATCAAACAATCTATTTATTGCTAGAGACATATGCTTTCAAGTCATATATATATATATCATAGTGACAATTGAATGCATGTGATTGAAAGCTAAGTATGTGTATAGTTAAGAAACCATGAATGATCTAGGTGCTCTAGGGACTTTTTCTCACTAATTGAGAAAATAATTTTTTAGTGGTTTTATAAGTGGTTTCTTATATTTTAGTTGGTTTTTTTCCTTTCATTTTTCCTTTTTTCTTTGTTATTTTAGTCTATAAATAACATGGATTTGAAATCTATTCTCAAATTCTTCAAGTTCTAATTAAGTAATTAATGGATATTAGTCTAGATCTATAGATCTAGTGAATTTTGAAGATGTAGAAAACAAGTCATTTGAAGAAGATTGTAGATTAATGGAATCAGACACTGAAGGAGGAGCTGAAGGAAAAGTCACTGGTAAATGATAAGCAGCACGAAGTATGAAGTTTCTGATGGGGAGGAGCAGATTGCTCTGGTCCTTTGCCCGGAAGTAGCTGCTGAGTACTCCAGTCTGGCATTGGACACTGATGCTGGATAGGGTTTTATTGGACAGCAAGAGGGAGGGCTTGAATTATTAGATTAAGATAGAAATGACTTAGTAAATGTAGAGAAACTTTTTGTTCACTTCCATTTGCTTTAACAGTATGTGTTTTAGTAGATCTTTAGGACTTTCTTTTCAGTTATTTGTTGTCGTAATCATTTATGAAACTTGATGATGCTTAGGCTAAATATATAGCCGAGTTTCACAAGGTGACTGACAAGTGGTTGACATATTGGTAACCTCATTGGCATGCAGAGTAATAATATGTAAAGTTCTTATTTTAATTTCTTCTAGAGCCCCTATAGTTCTTGAATTGTATTTGCCTTCAGACTTCTCTCTGTAATGATATTGCAAATTTTAAAAAAAAATCGAATGCATGTGATTGTTTAATGAAAACAGAAACATATACAATACTCTTGATTAGGGGTGAGCACAGCTTGGTTCGGTTCGGTTTTTATTTTTTTTCAAATTATCAAAACCGAACTGAACACCAAAGAAACCATTCGGTTTCGGTCGGTTAACCGAAAACCGAATATGTTATAATATATATGAAAGAAACACAAAAAACAAAAGTCTTGGCTGATATAATGGTGTTGGCGCACGTCATTTGCCCCTCACCACCTCGGTTCAAATCCAAATCATGCCTTTTATCAAGTGTTTCAATTGATTTTTGTAGATGGGCCTCTTTTTTCAATTAAAAAAAATGTTGTGGGTTGTGGGATTTGAACCGACAACCACATGCAATTGACATATGCAATTGAAATAAATGACTTACCATCTCAACCATACATGGTAACATTTTATTCAAAAATATGTAAATTTATCATAAAATTTGGTTTTTCGGTCGGTTCAGCTAGCCGACCAAAATTTGTAAATCTTCAAAAATGAAAACCAAATCGAACCGATTTGGATCGATTTTGATTCGGTTCAATTTTGCTCACCCCTACTCTTGATGTGGTCAATGTCAAAATTTTTTTCTTCAAGTCTTTAATTAATGGAAGATTTTATCATTTTCCTTCAAATTCTATATATGATCATGTGCCTACCACAATTCATTTCCTGAGACAAATTGAACTAAAATGGCCAAACAAATGCTGGTCAGTGAATTAATTGCCTTAACAAACACAAAAATATATTAAAAAAATTTAAAAAATTCATTAATTTTTACTCCATCCAATAAATATCTCTTACAATTGGTGTAATAGCCCAAGATTTTAATTACATGCATTAGTGCATAATTACATCATTAGCATGATTAATTTCATTAATTACATTAATCATTTTGTTAGTGGTTTGGGGTGTAGGAAGGGTGAAATTGTTAAGTTAAGAAGTTTGAGGGTTGATTGGTTAGATGGCTTAAAGTTTCTTTTAAGTGGTGAGTTGTGGTTGGTTGGTTGACTTATGAGAGGTTTGTAGCCAATGGGATTTTGGTAGCATTTTGTTTTGTTTAAATGGGTTACGGGTTAGGTTGATTTTTATTAGTGGGTTATGTTGAGAATTTTAGAGCCATGGAGAGTTGAGAGTTGAGAGCTTAAGGAAGAAGAAGAGAAGAAGAAGAGTTTTGAGCTTTGGAAATTCTTTATAATTGGTAAGTTTTTTATTTAATTGGTTTATTTTCCTTTTCTTTTTTTTGGTTTATGATTTTGGTTGAGAGTTTGATTTGGGAGAGAAATAGGGTTTATGGAGGTTTTATTTTGCTTGGTTTAATTGAGTTGTTATGGAGAATTTATTGTAGGATTTGAGGTAGATTTGAGTAGTTGTGAG
>CATIWK010266963.1:0-12367 GCA_949634005.1 Mallotus japonicus
GTTTTACAGCATCCAACTGTACTACTATTTACAAACACATTTCAGACTGGATACCTTATTTACTCCACAATGATCCCTCCAGTCAATCGACTTGGGTCTTCAGAAAGGATTTGCAGTATATTGGTGTTAATCCCAAGATCGGCACCAATTTGTTGGTACTCCTTGAGAGCTCCTTCCATTTCTGCTTCAATGGCAGCATCATCTACAACATCAATGGCGTTCATGCGCAGAATATCATCATAATGCTCCTCCTTGTCCACATCATGCTGGAAGGGTTCCATTGCTGGGCCCTGTTGGTTCCACTATTTTCAGTACGCTAAACACACTAGGGGAAAATTTTCATTCTGTTTTTCCTTACCTTTACTGACAAAATAACTAAAGTAAAAAGGAAAAACACAGGTAAAGCACAAAATTATGCAAAACACTAGATGACAAAAGCTAATTTCAGAAAATCAAGTCTTAAGTTGCAAAAGACTGCTAATTGCCATAGAGTATACCTTGTAAAGTACAAAAGAGCCTGTCATACTTATAACTGTTAGTTTCATCATAGGCCTTAAATCAATTTACCTGACATAATTCAGCATAATGTCTGTATATCTCACTGCTTTCATCTTGATCTCCTACTAATGTACCACCATACCAACCAGTGGCTTCGTCAACTGAGGTCATTGCAAGGTACCTTCAAATCAAACCATACCCAAAGTTCAATTAGCTATAACGATCAAACAAAAAGGTCATTCAAAAATAAAAAAAAAATAAAAAAAAAAACTGAAAAGAAGAATAAGACATCCCTTTTAAATTTTTTTTTTTTAAAAAAAGAAGAAATATGGATTTTGAGACTTCCCCATTATTGTGCAATCACTATTTCATCCAATGTAGCTCAAGAGTTGATGATATTTCTTATTCCAAACAGAGTAGTCAAAATTCTCATTATCTAACTTGGAAAATAAATTGCAAATTGGGAGAACATGCAAACAGCATGCAAGAATGCTGGCATGATTTAATCCAAAATCAACAAGCCAAATGAACACCTAACCACCTCCAGCAAGAAAAATGCAGTGCAGATCTGTCCTGGATCACAAACTAGTTAACCACAACTAATCTGTTTGCTCATGACAAGCCAAGTTGAAGGCAGCCAGCCGCAAGAGATATGTCAAGACTCGAAGCAATATAATATGTCTGAGAAAAAGCAAAAAACTCTCTAGAAAATACCTCTGGAAGACATCCTCTTCATTCATATCTCCAAGAGAATAAAGCCAATCAAAGTCACAGTAACCATCAACTCCAATATCCTTATGAGATCCTCCATTTTCATTTTCGTGTTGAGAAGCCTTGGGGCCAGTATTATTTTCTTCATACTTTCTCTGGCCAAAAAGCCAATTTGGACTTTTGAGCTGTATTTCACTGTAGATAAACCATATATGTCCAACACTATGTTAGAAACTGCACAAGTTACCAAGTACTATTTCTAATGCACATAATTGAAATCATGCAACTCTTTTTGCACAGGCAAAAACAATCCTTGAATATATATATATATATAAGGAGGGAAAAAGTTATGACCAAAAGCAAACTAATGAAGTGATGAGAAGATTTAATTTCCAAATCCCACTTCTGATTCAAGTAAGTTTTCCAACACTAGATAATAAGGCACATTATAACATGAAAGTTTACTATGATCAAATAGTCCATTCTAAAACATAGCTAACCAATATCACACAAGCAGAAGTCTTCAAAGGTGGAAACCAGAAAAGGCAATTGTTAATACTGATATCATTACTTGAGCAAGATAGGTCCAAAGGCAAAATCTTATCAGGTCCCTTGCTTAATGTATAATTTGAATTGTCATCACCCTACGAGAAACACCAATATTCCCTTCTTCCTTTGCAAATATAACTTTAGATCCTTCTAGTACCAGCTAACATGGAAACGAAAGGAACCACCAATATAAACAAATAGTTGTCTTTACAGCTTTGAAAAAAAAAAAAAAACAGTAACAGTTGCAAACACATGCACACGTGCATACAAGTACCCAGCAGCAAGGTTCCGTGATTCCCATGATACTCATAACATATAATTCAGCACCGCTGTTTCAAATAATGGCCATAACACGACAAAATGGCTGCTGTCTGATGGTTTTTCAAGGGCCTGTTACCTTTTCACAAGCAACAGGGACAAAAATTTCACATCAGTAACAGCCATTACATAACAGTACCAGCTGCCATTTGGCCATGAAAGGCCGTGGCAGCCCTGATACAAGTGGCATCAACTTATATTTATTTCAAACACACAATGGAATAATATTAAACTGTGCAAAATATAAGACATGTGCAAGACAAATGATTAAAGGAACTTAAGTAGCAACTGTTTCTGCACAAGGAAGCAAAATGCACACTCATTAGAGAGATGCAGGGGTGTAGAGAGAGGAAACAGAAGCTAAGTTAGGGGAAACATTACGCTGCATCAGGTGCCACACTAGAATTACCCACACTGCCACCTGGTCTTTGATCAGGCTCACAACAAAGTCTAACATTTTTTATTGCACCACATGTCTTCTCAATCAATTTGTCAAGTGATGTCAACTTCATGCGTAAAAAGTCCTCCCTGCAAGCTGGAATGGGGACAAGATTCATTCCAACTCCTTCATGCATAGTGTTGGTTTGCTGAGTGCTGGCAAAACACAGCAAAATTTAAAATCAGAAGATGTTAGATACTTCTGATAATATGTGTAACAAATTTGAGGAAATAATCCAACAAAACACAGAATCAAAATTTTACCACATCTCAGGGTCAAGGTCTTCTTTAGTCCCAGCAACATGGAGATAATAGTCTGTATCCAACTCCCAAAGAGCAGGTTTCCCTTCCTGTGGTCGGAAGTATCCCAAAAATCTGGTAAAATAGGGGGAAAAGAGATGATAGTTGAGAACATCTACAATTGCAAAAATTCCAAAGGAAGAAAAAAAAACATATAACTGTTGGAACCAATATTTGGAAATTGGAAGTGAATTAGGCTTTGAACAAGCATATATGATGGCAGTGTGAAATTCAACTCATTTTCCATGATTACAGATCATGACGTAAAACCAAGTAGAAGAAAATAATGAAAGGGAATAACAATTACAAATTGATTGCATCTTGCTTTTCACCATCTGTATAGGCATTACTGTAGTAGCGCTTGATTGACTTAAGGAATTCTCTAGATTGAGTTGTAGCTTTCCACCTTCCCTGCCGCTCTGGGAATACCTGAAACAGGATATCAAGCATTACCATGATAGAAGTTAAGACCAAAGCTGTGTACATTAAAAACTAAAGTTACACGAAGAGAAGCATACAGTATTATGAGCGGCAGAGCCACCATATTGTTGGGCAAGAGCGTCCCCCATACTCTGATACATATCCATAAGTGCTGCGGCAATGGTACTGTCAGGATCCACTTTTGGAATGTCCGTCAGACCCATTGCATGGAGTTGGCGCCCTAAAGCTGCTAAACCATAAGCATACTGGGCAACATTTGTACGATCTAAACAGTCAATGCAGTTGGTGCGTAGAACTCCACTTTGATAACGAGGTGCTTCACCACCAACCTTATCTTGTTTAACCTGTTGATTACAGTCATTCTCTCTGTCTCGAGTTAATGTAGCACTTAAATTTTCACTGCCACTTCCAATCCTAGCAAGATCCCCAGAGCTGGCTCTCAGATCTCTGAGGGAAGCATCCCTGTATAGCGTATAAAAAAAGATGGGATATTAAATCAATAGTGAATCAGCCTTAAGAAAAAAATAAGAAAATAAACAATATATAACTCAGGTATGAACTGCCCTCCAAACGGATCAGGACTTGACTGAACCTAGATATGAACCTCAAAACAGATCTAGGGAAAAACTTTTAGAACCATAAAAGACCTCATAATTTTTTTTTATATTCCTTGTAGCAACCAAATTAGATTCTAGGAGAGAAAATTCCTTATGCAAAAATTATTGCACTGCATACCTATGTCATATTTGATGATTGTACGAAGTTCTAAAAGAAAAAAAGTACTGCACTTTCACATAGTTTTCAAATCTTTCAAGATAAGCCCAGATTTCTCATACTAAATGACAGCTCCTAGATGAAATAGAATAATGGATATATTAATATTATAAGGATATATAACCAATTGTAAAATATTGACTATTAACATCCATGGGAGAACAATTTGCAACCAGTGTAAGAAAGCAAGAACAAAAAGTTCAGTCCAGTCATATACATTTTGCAAGATAATCATTCTATTACTACTAAATCAGTTCCAGGTTTATTAAATTTCTCAAAGACCATGTAACAAGTAATACATGAGTAAACCACCATAAATGATCAATCAGATGAAGAGCATTAAAGCAAGATCAAAAGTTATGCAAAGATTCAATTATAATTTTAATGAAAATGTACCAAAGAGTGCTCATAAAAAAAAAAAAAAAAAAAAAAATTCAATAATAGAACTGCAGTACCTTCCAGTGCTTGTTCTGCTTAGTTGGTTAGTTCTCCTTTTCACAACACTAGATTTACCACTATAATAAAATCCAGTCAAATCAAGTGCTTCCCTTGCCACAGCACCTAACACAGCCAAAACATTGGCAGACTTGCTTTTGTAACAGCAGGGAGAAAAAAGCAGTGAGCTCAGCAAAATAGGTAGTAAGGAAAAAAGGAAGAAGATGAAAAGTGTATCCAATGCATTAGAAGAATGCAGCTTTTACCTCTTTGCAAACTTGTGAAAGTCCCAGTGGATAAATTTTAGATGGTTTTCTTCTGAGAGAATTGAGTTCAGATACCCAACAGCATTTGCAAATTCTCGCCTTAGCATCATTTCTCTAGGTCTTTTTTCAACAGTCTGCATGTTAGAATATCAATGAACTCCAGGATAACCAAAAATATTTGAACATAGGCATAATGCAAGTAATGAGATAATAAATGAAGATTACATGCAGTAAATAAGGGCCAAAAAGACGAGGGAAAAATCTATGCCCATGAAAGCTGAATATGATTCATAAAAGTCATAATTCCCATCCAAAAACGAAAGTATATCAAGGAATGGTTCTCAATGCTGCCACAAATGCATATACACCCATATATAGAGAGAGTGGGCTACAAAGTACAAACATGTGATGAGCCCCAGTTAATTAAGGGACATGACCTGCAGAAAACAATTTTCAAATAGAGCCCCTGAAAAATGAATTACTTTCCATTATTTGGGTTGTCAGATTGAAATCAACAGGAAATTTTTTTGGCCGTTAAACTTTGGAGTAGATTGGAAAAAGAAATAGTTTTCCTTCACCAAGGAAAAGATAGCATTTGAAAATATGAAGACTTTACATTTGGTTTTAATCTACCACAACTAAAGAAGCAAAATTGTCGTAAAAAATGGTAAATTGCATTTGCAGCCCTATATACAATTATATTATGGGCAACCTAAACGGGAAATCATGCTCCACAAACGAAGAAATTCCCTTTACAAAAATAATGGAAGGGCACCTAATGAGGAAATACAACAGGACTCACATCACCATTTAACTCCAATTTCAGAAAGCCAAAACAATAGATTTATCATTGTGGGCTTGTTAACCTAATTAAATCAATTTAAAAAATTATTAAGCTTTGTATAGCCAGATTTCCATCAAGAATAAATTTGGAGAAAACCTTAATTAAGTTCAGCACAATTATTGGGTTTCCATATCTCTTTGCCAGGTCTTCAAAGTGCAATTTGGTTGCCTGATAGGTAGGATCGTACCTCTGCACTGATGTAGTCCAAGAAAAAGAGTTAGAATATGTATTTTTATGAAGCTATACATCATGTAGCACATATCACTATAATAAAGAACACCAATAGGAATCAAATATATCAAATCAATGTCCTTACAGATTATATCAGGTTTAGGGCTGAATCTCGATGCTTCCTGTGACCAGAAAAGAGGAATTGATCCACGCATCTGCACAATGGAACTCATTCTCCCCTTGCATGATCCAGCTTCTTCATCAAGAACAATTTGCTCTGTTTCCACCTCATTTGCAACCCTTCCCCAATCATTCACCCCCCTCTTCAAATAACTGCAGCCCATTGACAAATATCATTACCATAGTTCCTACCTAATTATAAATGCCAACCGTTTTTCATTGCTGATGATGTGAAGATCAAGCATTTTTCTGCTCTGTAATGTTCTAAATTTTCTTTCCTGGCAGCAGCCACAAGCAAAAATTAAAACGACAACAAGGTTAATTTTATTAGACATCGCTGAACTAGTACAGGAACTTATAACTATTGTACTTCTTAATGATTGCGAGCAACTCTTGATGGACATATGCACATTGCCGAGCCACATAAAGTTTCTTGTCTCTCCATGCAACCCCCTTCCGTTAAGCCTAGTCGTTCAAGCCCTCCCCTACCACCATGATCACAACACCTTCACACTCCCCCATCTCACTGTAACCACAACTTTCCTGCTTCTAAATCCCGAATTTAAATTGACTATCAGACTGAGCAAATTTGAGGACATGTTGGCTTATCATGTTCAACTATGTAGTTTATTTCCCTCACTCAAAAACAAAGCATCTAGATGCCTAAACTCATCATAACAAGCATATACTAAAATTTGAACATACTAGAAATATATAATACCTAAACTCATTACATACCCTCTCTCTACATCCCAATACCAACTTTCTCTATGTCTACCCCCTTCTACATATTTCCAAATATATGCTGGTGTATATTTATATATAACATAAAATCATCCTAAACTAGCAAGGAGATGTAACGGTACTGCTGACAGTGGAATGCAAAACTTTCGAAATTCATCACCCACTTTCATACAGGATAAAATGTATATCACTGCAAACTAGCCTGGATGCTTCCAAGGAGATCAGATGCTCCTTCTAAAACCACTTTATATTTTAGAATATGATACCTTATAGCCAAAGTCAACCTTAAGTTAGAAGATAGTTGATGCAAGTGGTGATGATGCAAGAATAAGTGTTCTTTTAAAAGGAAGGGAAACTCTAAAGGTATAGAAGCATCAGTCTTGTAACTGATAAGATAAACTATTCAAAGTTGGTTTTCAAATAGAGACAAGGAGATGTGATACAATTGCACGCGCGCATAGAAAACCTTAAACTGAGACCAAAACATACCGTGTCCCAGCAAAATGTCGAGATCGTCTAGAAACCAAAGAAACACTGAAGTCCCTCCCAAAGATTGATAACCTAATCTGCATCACTAACCATTATTGAATCAGTGGACATAGTAAATACACAATTTACTTGACTGTAATAAATCTAAAGGATAATATCAAGCAATCATGTATAGTGAGATAATTTCAACCTGACAATACAAAAAATGGAACCAAAAGGAATTGCATTTCATGAGTTAAAAATACCTAGAAGTTACATTTATAATCAATAACTTAGTCACTCCTTATCAATACAAAATAAAGCTATTACCATCTCAAGATTTCTTTACACAGAAGTAATAAGATCTAAATTGTATTTGAAGTTTTTGTGAAGCACATGCCATAGCATTTTCTAGAAGTTAAATATCTGCTCATAAGCGTGTAGAATGAACCAGGAAAATTACGACAATTTATGTGATTCAATAAAATCTAAAAGAAAAAAGAACGTCTGATGTTCAACTAGGTTTAAGAATACAAAGCATTATCACATTTATGCATCAAATTCTCAGATTACCACCTAATCATTTACAGAATCTTTAAAATAATAGAGTGATGCACAAATAATATGAATACCTGCTTAAAATGCCCATGGACTAATGCTATTGTCCAAATGGTGTTGCCACAACTCAAACGAATAGCTTTTGTAAGGTGCTCATTCCACACAAACATGTTATCATATGGCATCCCATCTTTATCCATTGATAACACATTTTTCTGCAAGCTTTGCATTATAGGATATGTATAACTAAAGAAAAAGTCTTTTGTCAAATCCACACTGGATAATAGTTTTTTGTACCTGCATTTACGACAATTAAAAAGAAAATGAACGAATTTACTTAGAATTAAAAAAGCAGAACCTCATGCAAGTACATTGTGTAATAAACTTTACATCATGTAATAAACTAAAACATGCAGAAAATGGAAATAGAAAAAGAAACAACAAATGCTGTCCAACATTGATAATTCACAACCCAATCTATACTAAATGGATCTCAATTAGAAAATGAATCATGACAAACATATTCTGAAAAAGTTGGCTAGGCGATTTTCCACACCGATGATACAAGTTCTGAGTTCAGCAATAAAGCATAATGACATGGGGATGCAGGATCCTTGACTAGTCAAAACACGAGCAAGGAAATAGGTCAAGACCCAAATAAAATGGTTCAAAAAGAGATTGAGCAGCCAGCCTAGAGTTTGTCGAAAGTCCTTTCCTGAATCTAACCAACAAAAATGATGTTCTTGTGCCTAGGATTTTGTTTTTTGGTATTTCCAAGGACTTGAACAAAAAGAGTGTCAACAGTCAAGAAGATGATATTAATATGCGTAGAATGAAATTACCATGTTCATTATTGATAAAGATGTGGACAATGTATTTGACAACAGTAACAGATGCCTTCAAAAGAATATTCTCATCCCTTCATACCAACTACTGTACTTTTTTCTTAAATAAAATCAAGAGCTATAAAGCCTCAAAAAGGAAAAGAAGATTTCCAAATGTTAAGCATCAATCTTGATGCACGTGAGGAGAGCAATAACATGCTACAAAATTTAAATTTTCCTGTATAGAAAGGGAAAAAAAGACAATAATAAGTTTCAGGCAGCAATTTAGGGGGGAAAAGAGTAAAAATTTTGTTCTCTATAAAGCAAAATATAGGTCTTTTAACTGATTTCATAAAGTATTTTCTACATAAGGAATAGCCTAGAGACCCCATATCATTAGGTAAACTTGTGGTGGTGGCCATCATAATAGCCCTCTAGAAAATGCCCATGAAACAGTGCCAACATTTAAAATACAGGCCATAAGAAGCCAATGCTGATTTTAGCATCAAAGAGACCTTCGTTTATCCTCTTTAATTCCTTCCCTACTTTTTCGGACATGGTTTTCCTACTAGCATGTTCCAAGTGTGAGTTTAAAATAAGGATTCATTTCCATAGAAAAATAAGAATATTTTTGGTGAACTAGAACAGAGATGGCTGCAATTAAGTGGTCATATCATAGAGGATTCAATCATACAACATGCACAATCTGAGAAGGGAGCTTGAGGCTGAGAAGCAGTCATAATATGACAATGAAGTATCTATCCATATATATAGATTGGATGCATGGTTGATAACCAGTAGAAACATAGTTGATGCATATTTAGGCAATCCTGAAACAATGTTCTTCCCCTCTAACATGGTTATCTACCATGCAACCAACTTTTCCATGAAATAAAGAAACCTCTCTCTCCAGCACATACATGATGCAGGGTTCAGAGTAAATGAGAGACAAACAAACAATAATCAACAATAGGTCTGTAAGATAAGACGTACCTTAACTCAGTTTTAGAATGTGCCACATCAGTTTGAACTGAGGCATGTGGAATTGCAATCAGTTGGCTTTCATCTATACTATATATTGCATGACCACATATACATCCTATTTGCCGACGCTTTGTAACTAGAATCAGATAATATGACTCCAGAAACTTTATGCAACCTGAGAAAGACCACAAAGAACAGGCATTGCCATCATAAAGCATTTATCTATGAAAAAAAAAATAATAAAAAGAGTGAATTCCAACAAGAATAATACTAACCCGCAATGCCATAAACCTTAGCTACAAAGTTTAGTCCCCCTGTGGCACGATTCCCTTCAGCAATTCGCTGAAGCAAGGACTTGATTTCTTGTGGCGAATAAACCACTGGATCTTCACTGATATTGAGATCAGAAGGCTCCGAACGATCAATCTTCAGTACTCGAAAGAACCTCTTGTTCCGATCACTGCCAATTAAATAAAATCTCTGTTCAAGAAAAGACAGCCCAGGTTGTTAGACAAAAAAAAAAAAAAAGAAAATCACCTCAAATTTGCTAAAATCATTTTAGACAAAAATCAAAGGCAAATTAAAATTGGATAGCTCTGTATTATGCTGGCTTTTAGATAGCTTTACCTTTTTCAATCCTAAAAGATTAAAGTATTTCATTAGAATTTTCAACTCTCAACATTTATTTCGAAGTAGGTGACAACAATCTAATAACATTATCCTGTATCGCATGACATGGGAAGGGGGGATTCAAATGATAAGTAAAATATTGTTTCAATTGTCAGAAACTAAAATAGTCTTGATATCCCCATGCCAAAACTGCTGCAGCCAATGTCAACCACCATGACCATCATAGTTAACATCCTCCTATATCACCACCATCAGTACCACCACAACCACTAAAGTCACCAATACCATCAGTATTGTTGATAAACCACCATCACCGCTATACTATTGTATTATATTATCCTCTATACTATTGTATTATATTATCCTTACTTTATCTTTAAGCAATTAAATTATGAACGTAACTGAAATCCACAATCTATTTATTCATCAATTTCCAACATTGAATAATCCAGATGGCGGATGCAATTTAGCTTCGTTCTGATTAGTAAAGCAATTCAATCAACAATCTAAAACCACAATTAAAAAAGAAAAAAAAAACTAAAAAAAATTAAAGAGCAAGCCGCAATCCAATACAACCAAACAAAATTTTCTTGAAAATTCAATTTCATGTTTTGCATGATTTCATTTCTCTAAAAATGCTTTTTTTTTCTTTAGTTCAACTGAATTTTACTAAAATTGACTAAAAATGGAATTCAATTGAACTTTTAGAATTTACAGAGAAACGCTTTAAAGAATTCAATTGGAGTTACCTGTCTGGTCTCGTAGAGCCTAAATTTCTCGAGCGAGTAAGAATTTGGATCGGTTTCAGGATCGTTCGCCGGGTGGACTTTGGCGGAGGAATTAGGGAAAGGCTTCAGATTCCGTTTTGAATTTTCCGATTTCGCCATGGAAAGATTCTGCCGGTGACCGTTATTTCGGACTTTGTCTTGTCTTTGCTAAATTGACAATGGATTTTATGTTTTGGTGTGGAAAAGGTTGATACCCTCTTAGGGCGTTTTCGGAATTTAGGGAAAATTGTATATTTTTGCCCCTAATATTTATAGCGATGAACATATTTGTTCCTAGAAAATTTATTAATGCGTTTAAATACGAAAATTTTAAAAATAAAATAAAATTTTTAATCCCTCATTTAATAAAGGCTTTAAAAATTATTTACATTTTAAGATATTCTTTTGTGAAATTAACATTTAGTAAGTATTTTAATATGAAAATCTCAATTAATTGATTATATTTATTTGTAATTTATTTATATGTTCAACACAACAATAATTATATACGATGTGTTATACTTTTTTTTTTTATTTATATGCAGAAATTAATTCAACTTTATTATGAATTATATGTATATTTGGTTCTTAGTCTAGAGATGCGATGGTAAGACATCCTGTCCGCTGGTAGAGGGGGAGGTTGGAATCCCCCTCCCTCCCACTTCATGATTTAAAAAAAAAAAAAAAAAAGGAAATTTATAAAAATCTAAAGCCATATAAAAATATTCATTTGATTTAGTTTGATCCTATCTGAAATTAAAGTGGTTCGTTATGATTTTAAAATACAATCTGGTTTTAATTTTTAATACAATTTGATATATATTTTCCATCTCATGTTTGGCTCTAAGTTTTTTTTTTTTTAAAAAAATGCATTATCATCTATTTGATTCGTTATATTTTGGTGGCTCTATTACTATTATTTATTATTATTTTTTATTCGGTACTAGTTACTGATCTTCAAGTTGATTTTAATTTTTTTATTGGACGTATTAGCCGATTATGATGTCAAAAAACTTATTTTTTTTGATAATTAGAAGATCAAGGGGGGAGTGGGGATCGAACTTAAAATCTCACGTTACAATACCCATCATTTTAGCTACTAGACTATAAAGGAAGGACATGCTCAAAAAATTATTAAATTAGAGCATCCATGCATGTAAATTTGAATTAATTGTGAAATTTGGGATAGTATTATAATGAAATTACCAAAATTAGAATAGAAGTGGTGAAATTATTATTTTTTTGGTCAAATCGCAAAAAGTCAAAAAAATTAAATTGTTTAATTATTATAATTAATATGAGTAATATTACTACCATCATAGTTCAAGCCACTGCTTTTGATCTAAATTTGCAAAACTTTCAAGCCATAAACAAAGATTTTCCAACATGAAGTTTCTATTTTACTTTTAAATTTTAGTTTTAGAAATATAGGTTTTCTTTAATGGATTCATCATTTAATTTTTAAAA
>CATIWK010266967.1:0-12750 GCA_949634005.1 Mallotus japonicus
TCCGAATCCAGAATTTCCTAGTTGTGGTGCTAGCTTTCTTTTAGAGAATCGAGTACCACCTCCGATTTTGTCCCAGTTATTACCCTGGGTGGCGACTCCATCATCTCCACGCTATGTCTTTGTGATATAGTAGTGTGTTCCCTGAAGCTCTGAGCTTAAACAGTGTCGCGGTTGCAAGAAACTTGGGCGCGCGCTAAACCCCACCGTCTACACCAACTCATGTGTCTTCCCGAGATTTTTGCTATCTTGTTGAGTTTCAATCTTGAATAAAGTGATAGCGAACATCAATGTGCTTGGTCCTTTTCATGGAACATCTGATCTTTAGTGAGATAAATAGCACTCTAACTATCATAACATAAAGTCGTGATCTCCAAATTATCATAAAGCTAGCCAATTAATCCCTTCAACCAAATGGCCTCTTACGTTGCCTTAGTAATGGCCTTGTACTCAGCCTCTATGGTAGATATTGTAATTAAGGCTTGCAATGTTGCCTTCTAACTAATTGCATAGTCACCAATACAAAACACAAACTCAGTCAATGATCTCCTTTTTTCAAGATCATCGGCAAAATCAAAGTCCATAAAACCAACAATCCCAGCTTTACTTTACCCAAAATGCAAACACACCTCTGAAGAGCCATGCAAGTAATTTAGGATCCACTGAATGACTTTCCAATGCTCTTTACATGAATTAGTCATGTATCCACTAACTGAACTAAGATATACAATAAATTTGGATGTATATAAACCATAGCGTACATAAGGGAACCCATTGGACTAAAGTGAGGAGTTTGGGACATATACTCAATCTCATCATTTGACTATGGACAAAGTGGAGCTAACACAATACCAATGGAGTACTCAGAGATTTATAGCTATGCATATTAATCTTTGTAGCATCTTTTTCAATGTACCCCTTCTGAATAAGATACAACTTGCCGGCCTTCTTACCTCTCATAATCTCCATGCTAAGAATTTTTTTTGCATTACCCTAATCATTCATCTCAAACTCAGCACTAAGTTAAGCTTTGACCTTCCTAATCTCTTCTTTATCTTAGTTGTAATCAACATATCATCAACATATAGAAGAAGATATACAATAGACCCATCATGGTTCTTTTTTAAATAGACACAATTGTAATAGCTGTAACATCTGAACCTATAAAAAATCATGAATGTATCAAACCTCTGATACCATTCCCTTGGAGACTCCTTCAACCCATAGAGAGACTTTTGTTTACAAACACACATGGTCTTCTTTGCTAGACACCACAAAATCCTCAAGCTGCTATATATAGATGTCCTTCTCAAGCTCTCTATGCAAGACTGCCATTTTCACATATAATTGATCGAGCTCAAGATCATGCACAGCAAAAATACTAAGCAATGATTGAATTGAGCTATGCTTCACAATAGGAGAAAACATATCAGTAAAGACAACACTCGATACTTGACTCTAGCGCTTAACGACAAGTGTAGCCTTATATCTTGCAACATCAATGCCTGGTGTACCTTCTTTCCTTTTAAACACCCACTTGCACTAAATGACTTTCTTGCCTTTGGGTAATTTCATAGAATCCCATGTACCATTCTTGTTCAAAGACTCTATCTCTTGATGCATAGTAATCACCCATTTTTCTGAATCCATACTACTGATTACTTCAAAATAGAAGGATAAGTCCTCACCATCATCAATATCTTCAACCACATTTAAAGTATAAGCCATCATGTCAACTTCAGTGTATCTTGGTGGTGGTATAATATTTCTTCTAGTTCTATCCCTTATAATGGAGTACTGATATACGCTTTGGGGTGGATTCCATCCCAATCTAAAAATTTGCCTATATGTCTGATTTATGCTACTACATAGACTCATCACAAATGTCTCTAGGAGATTGATTACAAAGTATAGAAGTTTCAATAAAAATTACCCTTCACACGAGACATGTACCCAAGAAAGACACATTTTTTATATCTAGACTCTAATTAACTATTATCAACATGAGCACAAGCAAATAGCACGGGTCGCGGGCCAGTTCAAACTCGAAACTAAATCAGTCAAACTAGGACTATAACAGGTCGAAACTGGAACTGGTTTTAAACTAGCTCAAAATCGAGGGAGGGCCGGTTCAAGGCTGGTTCCTCTCTATATAGAACCAGAATCAGCGGTTCTGATTTTGAATCACAAAATTTTAAAAAATAAGAAAATTAATTGTTAAACCAGCCAAATTGAACCTTGACCCGTTCAAACTTGAACTATCCTTGAATCGAGAAAGAGGTTCGTTCTAGTTTGATTTTGTATTTGGTTGAACTAGAACTGGCCAGTTCCAAACCTGGCCACCCCTACAAGTAACACAACCCAAATATACTCAAATCATCATAATTGATAGGAGTACTAAACTATAGCTCTTATCAATTATGGTTAAAGGAGATCGATTGATAAGAAAATAGGCCATAACTATAGCTCCAACCCAAAACAACTTCAGTAACCTAAATTTAGAAAGCAAGCACCAAAGTTTCTCCATAAGTCTCATATTGACGCATTTTGCTTTACTATTCTGATGAGGAGCACCTATAATTATCAAATTATCTAACAATCCTTTCGGCCTTATGAAACGAGTTAAAATCATCCAAAAAAACTCCAAACCATTATCAATGAAAAGAGTCTTCACTTGCTTCCCAATCTATTTCTCAATCATGGACTTTCACTACTTGAAAGTAGCAAACACCTCACTCTAGTGCTTTAGAAAGAACACCTAAACTTTTCTTGAAAAATCATTAATGACCATTAGCATGTAGCTTGCACCACCCTTAGTAGGAATTTTAGATGGCCCCTAAAGGTCTAAATGAACATATTTAAGTGTCCCTTTAGTGCTGTGAATGCCTGTACCAAAACTGACTCTTTTTGCTTCCCAAACACACATGGAAGATTTACACTGGAATCATATATGGGACCTTGTTCCTCCATCTATGAACAATAATATTATTGGTAATCAGTGGATTTATAAAATCAAACGATAGGCTGATGGAGGTATTGAAAGATTCAAAGTTTATTTGGTAGACTGAGGGTATACTCAAAGGTATAGTCTCGACTATAGAGAAACCTTTAGTCCGATTGTAAAACTAATGACTATTTGGATGGTTCTTTCAATGGCGGTATCCCGTGGTTGGCTAATTCGTCAATTAAATTTGAGCAATGCATTTTTGAACGGTGAGCTAGAAAAAACGGTATACATGGTTTAGGTACAAGGTTTTATTGATAAAAAATTTCCATATTATGTCTGTAAATTGAATAACTCTCTTGGATTTTTGGTTTCTACTATTGATTCATCTATATTTATCTATAATAAGAATCAATGCAGTTGTTTTTTATTAGTTTATTTGGATGATATTATTATTACGGGCAATGATTACAAGCTTGTTCGGACTCTTATTCATTAATTGTTCACAGCTTTTTCTCTTCCGGGCTTAGGCGGTTTACACTACTTCCTTAGTGTTCAAGTTCGCAAGTGTACCAATGGTATTCTTTTGTCTTAAAACTCATATATTTCAAAAATTCTTAAAAGTTCAAGCATGACCAATTGCAAGTCTTGTTCAACACCTATGGTTTTTGGCTCTCCACTTTCAAAAAATGAAGACACATTATTATCAATTGAGGATGCTATTAGCTATAAAAAAAAAATATGCAGTAGTCTTCAATATGTCACTTTTACTCAGCTTGATCTCTCATTTTCGGTAAACAAGTTGTGCCAATATATGCATCATCCTACAGATGTTCATTTTAAAGCTCTTAAATGCATTTTGCGATATCTCTATGGCACCTCTCATCATTGTTTATTTATTAAACAATGTCCCCAAAATGCCTTGATCACCTTTAGTGATGCCGATTGGGCTAGCTGCCCCAATGACTTTCGTCTATGAGTGGGTATTTAATTTTTCGTGGATAAAATTTAATTGCTTGGAACTCTTGCAAGAAAACAATTGTCACTTGTTTCTCCACCAAGTCAGTGTTCCAGGCAGTGGCAGATGTCAGTGTTGAGCTTTAAATGGTTAATGCACTTACTTTGTGAACTTAGTGTTCGGTTGTCCGCTCTCCCTCATGTTTGGTGTGATAATGTTACTGCTATTTTTCTATCCTCAAATCCAATCTTCAAAGCACGAATGTGACATGTAGAGGTGGGTTTCCACTTTGTTCGACATCAAGTTTTACATAAAGAAATTACTGTGTCTACTTTATCATCGGCTGACCAACTTGAGAATTTAATGACCAAGCCTGTCTCCAAGCAACGGTTTTATAATTTTAGAGACAAGCTTCAGTTTCTTCCATGACCCCCTTCAGCTTATAGGGGCATGTCAAAGATAAAGCTAATCTCCTAATCACAATTCATTAGTTTGTTATATAGCATTTATCTTATTTGTTGTATCACTACTCTTGTATATGTTTGCATCTAAATACTTGTTCAAGAGTTAATATAGAATCAATTTTTCATTCTCAAAACAATTCTTAACTAGAATACCCCTCATCAAGGCTGCTTTAGTTCTCCATCTTGCAATGTATTCAGAAAAACTCTCACCGTTCTTTTGCTTTGTGGGTTGATAAACTTCTAAGTTAGGAGCATCTAATCATTTTTATCTCATTTTCAAATTGAAGAACCATGCTCTAGGCCCTTCTTCAAGTGACGTGAAGAAAAACTTTACAATTTGGGACTTAGTCAGCTTGGTAGAAGCCATTAAGGTGGTGTATTGCCATTCTTGGATCACCAATGCCATTAAACTTCATGAAGTTAGGGAGCTTAAAATCTTCCAGCAATGACTCATCTTTGAATAGCATAAGATCAATATAATCTCAGCTCTTCATGGCATTATTGTCTTTAAGAGAAAATTCAAGTTATGCCATCTTATTAGCCAATACCTTCACCTCCTCAAATGATTCAAACTTAGCAAGATTGATGGGTTTAATAGGAGGTGGAGGTGGTGCCCCTCTTAGAGCTTGGTAGTATTTATGATATTCTTCAAATGGGTTTGGGGATGCATCAAACCCTTTCCTTTGTCAATTCTCGCATTCAATGAATTAGAGGCTTCACCATGAACATTTTTAGCATATAATATTTATTCCATGGCAATCTTCATCTCACTACGAAAGAATTCATATAATGTTCCATCATTCATCATCTTCTTAAGTGTGTCTTTTAAGTGGTCTTCCATGCTAGGCAACATTTTTTTATTAGACTCGACTATACTTACTAGGGCTTAAGCTGATGCGCTTAGCTACCATGTATCTACGATGCTTTCTTAGAGTTATTTTTTCTACAGGAAATTCAGGGTTAAGATGAAGAAAAATGTCATGAATGCATGATTATGTCATGAGCTAAAAAATAAAGGGTTAGTGTGCATGCATATGTATAACATGTTGATGCATAATCTACAATCTAATAATGCAATATGGTTGCAAGAAAAAGTATGAGTTAGATCATAAAATGCCTACATGTATGTATGCATGAAAAATAGAAAAGAAAAATAAAATGAGCAAACAGAGTTAGAGTAAACCTGCAAAATGAATAAATCAAACACATGCATTCACACAGTTCCAACCTTATTGCTCCATGTGGTAAAGTCTCTTTTCTAGGTGGATCTTGATCCATAAGTCAATAGGGGACTTCGGACCTACACTCAGGCTGGGCAATGTTGATTTTCTTTGATAAAACATAAATAATTCATCAAGAGTTGAATTTCATATGTAATCTTGGTGAACATGTGATGTTAACGTAAGAAACATTTCATCGGGTTTCAAATGGCATCCATAACATTTACGTGTCCATTTATAATGACTATAAATGACATGGGAAGCCCAATTTTATATTGGTTATATCGATATAAAGTATGTTTTCCATGAGATAAAGGAAACTTATATAATGATCGATCATTTGTTTATTATAGAGAAGTCATACTTTATCCAGTTAAGTCTTAATAAGCCCATTTAGCTTAAAAGAAATAAATAAACATCATTTCATAATTTCAATACTGAATGACATCATGACTAAGAGTCGTTGTGGGCTGTTTAAATTAAAGCGTGATTCATATTGTTCCTTGTGCGTCGGACTCGCATGAGGCTAATAGGAATTAGAATGCATTTAATAAAAAATTCCATATTGACTAGTAGGATGCAGTCATTCAATAAAGGAAATTAGAGATGTTACTTTCATTTAAGGGTTTCAGATTAAATTGGCATCACTAAGATAAGGCTTGCATGCAAGGCTATGTAGGACCCTAAGGCCTACATGGTTTATCTACATGGGCTGATTAGGGTGAAAGGCCAAGGGTTCCTTTAGTGAGATGCCCCTATATAACTAAGGTTAACGAACTTTGGTCAGTTAGCCCAGCAACTTTTGATAACTCAAGAGAAAATTACCCTTTTAAGGACTTGGGTTATAGAATCTAGTCACATGAGTCCAGAAAATTCTCTTGAACCGAGTAAAGGCTAAAAGGTGATGATATCAAATTGGTCAACCTATGATTCGAGTGGAATCATAGTAGCTCTCGCTCCGATATCATAGACTGATTGGGACCAGTTGTGTATGTGTAATGAGTGTTGTGAAAATGCAATTGGCATGTTATTATGAAGGAAAGAAAAGTAAGTATGTATAGCAAGAAATAACCCATTTTGAATCTATCAACACCTTTTCATTCTCTAACAGAGTTGCCAATCTGTGGGCATATGCTCTTTTTAGGGTACACACACTGGGTAGGTGACAGGATGTCAAATTCTGAATGTTATTATTGTGGGAGGGATAGTGACTACGATACTAGAGAATGAATACCATCCCTCTCAAAATGAATGTAAGAACTTTGTGGGAACTTGGAGGAGCCTCGTAAGTTCAAAGTTGCCACCCAACCACAGTTGGAAAATGGGAAACAAACATCATACAACAAGTAAAACTTGTTTCACTAGTCAAAGATTCTGAATTCGGAAAGCCAATTTTTCTTGACTGTTTCTTGATATACATGACCTAAATTTCTTATCTCATCACCCTAATTTTGGTTTTAATTATGCATTTTGCATTTAATTGTTAGTCACTTGCTCAACATTAATATTTCATGGATTATGACAATTGTTGGTGCATAGAATAATCAAGACATAAAAATATTACAAATAAAATAACTAAAGAATGAAATATAGCGAATAAAACAAGCAAAATCGCATAAAATGGCATGTAAATCAAACAAAGCAAGTAAGCAAACTAAGCAAATAGCACACAAAGAAAATGGGGAAGGGGATTAAGGATTACAACACTTTTGAAACTTATTCTAATAAATACATCAAAATAAGAGAAGTAATAATAAAAATGGGGAAAGGGATTAAGGATTACAATGCTTTGAATTTCCTCGTAGAAACTTCAAAATAGAAAAAATAAGAAGAAAATCTAATCCTATTCTAGTAATCCCTGCAAAAAAAGGTTAGCGCACACAAGCACTCATTTCATTCATTCATAATAAGATAATGACAATTATATACATCCAATCCCATCATTATTCATTTGCAAAGCAAGATAAAGTAAAATAATCTAAAATAAAGAGAGCCAGCAAAACAAGCAAATAGATAAATAATATTGATGAAAATGCAAGATTTGGAATTAACTAATTATAGACACCCAATTCATTATCTCAACTCTTATTGGTTCAGTGATGAGATAATGAATTTTTTAGGTGATAATTAAGTAATTAACTCTCGGTTAATTACTGAAGTTATCAGAGAAAGAGTCCCTTGCAAGAGGAACTCGATCTTCTGAGGCAACAGAGTCATTTGTGACTCTGCTTAGGGTTTTTGGCGTTCCCTATATAAACTGAGTTTGAGTTCTGATCAGGGGGGTGGACAGGAAAAAAAAAAACTTCTCTGAAGAAAAATTGACTGTTTCTTTATTTTTAACATGCCGAAATCACACAAAGGAAAAAGCTTTCTTCAGGTCTTTTGTTTTTGGGTTAGAAACACAGAGCCTTTCAAGAAAAGAAGATCAAATATTCTAGACTTATTCCGAGCAATCAAACGGTGAAAATCACCTACTCTGAGGAGCATATCAATACCGCATCAACTCAGCATTCTTCCTTCTTTTATTTTTTCGTTTTATTTTATTTTTGATTTAATTTTTGTTTCCCTTTTAATTAATTTCCTTTTGTTCATATATTAACTAATCTTCTTTTATTACTTTTCTTTTCATATATTTTGATGGAGGGGGGTGACTTAAATCCACAAATCAAGAATCCCAAGGAGTCATGGATATGAATTCCATGATTAATTAGTTTTAAGTTTTTTTTTTGTTGCTTTCTTTGTTATTGTTTTATGTATTTTATCATTTATTGTTTTGTATTTATTTTTATTGCTATATTTATTTAGATCTTTGTAATAGCCCCAATAGTGGGATAATTAATGAAATCATATATGTGGATGTATGTTTTATTTTGATTAATTAATTAGTAAATTAGCTTCATTTGGTAAATCTTAATAAAATAAATGGTGGTCTTAGATTAATTTAGGTTGCATGTTAAATAAATTAGGGTTTAGAAATCACTTAATGCATGTTTTAATGGATTTATTGTTTTATTGCTATTTTTATTGTTTTGATTATTGTTTTTATGATTCACTGTTTTGTTATGTTATTTTTCTTTATTTGCTTTTATGATTTGCATGTTTTTCCTTTGTTTTTAGGGTTTAGGTTAATAACTAGACTCACTTTTAATTAATTAGGTTTTTTAGGATTAATTAATGAAATTGATTTTAGGTTCATAATTGATTAGATTTTAGGCTATAATGCATCTTAGGCCCACTTAGTTAAATTAGACATAGGCCCACTTTAGTTAATAAAATTAATTTAGACTTAGTTCATTAATTAAGCCATTTTTTCATAATTTGTAGAATTAAGGTCATTTTTAGAAATAAAATAAATAGATTTGGCCCACTAATCTAAGCTTTTCATAACATGTAAACTTAGCTCACTTTAATTAAAACTTGTAGATTAGACTAACTTAGGGTTTTTATGCTTTGAATGTTTGTATTGCTTATGTGTGATTTCATGACTAGTTTGCCTTGGAGTTTATTGTTTAAAATAAGGGTTTATATGAAATTGCATGTAAATAGAGGATAAAGTAGTAATTAACAAGATAATTCTAAAAGAACAGAAGACTAAGAGAAGTTAGTATTCTGAATCCAGAATTTCCTGGTTGTGGTGCTAGCTTTCTTTTAGAGAATCGAGTACCACCTCCGATATTTTCCCAGTTATTACCCTGGGTGGCGACTCTACCATCTCCACGCTATATCTTTGTGATATAGTAGTGTGTTCCCTAGAGCCCTGAGCTCAAACAGTGTCGCGGTTGCAAGAAACTTGGGCGCGCGCTAAACCCCGCCGTCTATACTAATCATGTGAATACCTTGAGTGATTTCCAAGAATATTACCCAAATAAGGTAATTAATCACAAAGCCATCGGCATATCACCAAAATAATGATTTGAATGACATGCCAGTGAAAAATGTGGAAAAATGGGGAAAAGAAATATTCTTATTAAATATTCATTGCTAAATAAAATAAAGAAAATACTTTTAGTGCAATAAAACATAATATCTTCATAATAGATGCTAAAAATTATATTCTTAATATGATTGAGACATTTTTCATGCAAGGTACAACATTTTATATTTGTTAGAATGAAAAAAATGTTCGTTTTGACCATAAAGTCTTAAACTTTATTGCAAAAATATTAGTTTTATAGTAAAAATCCTAACTTTAATGATGAAAACTTTATTAGTTTTATAGTAAAAATATTAGTTTTATAAAAACAATGTAGACTTTAATGATAAAAATGGGAAAGGTGATGTTTTTACAATAAAAATGTGATTTTTAATAAGAGAATATTAATAACTACATAAAAGACAAGACTTTAAATAATAAGATAAATAAAAAATGTTATCTAGTAAATAAAAATGCAAACTTTAATGAAAAAGAACATAAAAATGCAACCTTTTGATAAAAAGAGATAAAAAAAAAAGGAAATTTAATAATCAAAAGGTGTAAAAATGCAAACTTTAAATAAAACAAGATAAAAATGTAAAATTGAACATGCAAATGATAATGAAAATGTTAAATAACACTTAAAATGCAATATTTACACAAATAATATTTAACAAGTAAATCAAACATTCCCAAATTCATTTCCTTCAACTTCTCACTTCTCCATAAAATATTCACCACAAATCACAAGATCGAACCAATATCACAAAAATAATATGAAATGATAAAAATGGTAAAAATGAAAAATAAAATAGAATAGAAGTTGAATAGAAGAAGAATATATGCAAAATGAATGAAAAATGAAATTTTTATCAAAAATAATTATGTTTAGAGGGTTTATCCTTGAAGCGTGCTTTTGACTTGGATAAATATTGGTTTGAATTTTTGGATCTAAAAAGACAAAAAAAAAATAGTGTTTTGGTTGTTGAGTGCTTAAGAAAATGGGTTTCCACGAGTCAATCACCCTATTTGTAGGGGTAATTCTCCAAATAGACTCAAAGATCACCCCAAAAATGAGAAAAATTGTCCCTAAAAAAACTCCTAAATTGTTAAAAATCCCCCAAAATTACTTAAAAAAAAAGGGGGGGTATTTGGGTGGTGGGGGAGGGGGGCGGTAAGAATCCACTTGCCATGCGCGTGACTAATGAAAAACCCACGTACAATGGTAGACCCTGCACACATGGATTTTCCTTAGCCACATACGTGGGTAGATCTTGCACACATAGTGTTGATACCTAAATTCTGATGGTCCTCTAAAAGATCCGATGATGAAGGTTCTTGTCGATAAGATAGAGGGAGACTTCTCCGAAAGTCATCATGAGCGCACTCCGGCAAGATAAGAAACCCAAAAACACACCTTAAACACTTGAAAACATGTACTTGAACCCTAAAAACCACCCTAGAATGACCAAAAAGTGTAAAACAGTGAAAAACCTAAGTCGAGTGCCCCTGCCAGCTCATCCCACGAGCAAGGGATGATC
Source organism: Mallotus japonicus (assembly GCA_949634005.1). NCBI lineage: Eukaryota > Viridiplantae > Streptophyta > Magnoliopsida > Malpighiales > Euphorbiaceae > Mallotus > Mallotus japonicus. The sequence continues at coordinate 11,038 of CATIWK010266967.1, forward strand.
CTATACACGTGGGATGGCTGACCCATGCATATGGGTTAATGACCCACACTTGTGGGTCATGTGACTCACACTCATGGGTCAGGGGCACTTGACCCACGTACATGGGTCATAACCCACAATTATGGGTCATATGACCCACCCTTGTGGGTCGAGACCCAAAGTCTATAAAAACACAGTTTTTACCTTTTTTGGGACTTTTTGAGGAGAGACTCTAGGCCATTTTAGAGAGAAAAAAAATTAACACTGATGGAAGGATTAATTTTTACATTGATTTTGGATAATTATTAGCCTCAAGCCCTTGCTACAAAGGGAAACAACGTGTGGAAAACCCTCCCCCAAACACTACAAACTTGTTCTTTTATGCATATTAGGATCTCTAAGGGCAAATCTCTATCCCTCTAAGGATCTCTAAATCATTTTTACATAAAATTCGCATTTTGCATTTCATTTTCTCTACCTCTCCTAACTCTCTCCTTTATTTTTACTATTTTATGCATTTTTGCATTCATTTTAGTCATTTAATTATTTTGTGGTGGAAATGTGATTTTTATGATGTTGAAGTAGTAGTATAAGATATGTTGAAGGAGTGGGAAGTTCAGGTTAAAAGTTCGGGAGTGTTATTGCATTTTTGCATTAATTATGAATTTGGGGAAAGTACGGAAAACCACCCTGTGGTTTTACGGTTTTAGGTTTTTAAGTATGTGATTTTTTTTGTCACACTTTCAAGTACGTGTTTTATGCCGTTACACGCTTTTCAGTATATCCCTCTAACACTATTAAATTGATCCTATATGGCGCTGACGTGGACATCATTGACTAAAAGCATAAGACACCTCATCCATTAAGTGGGGCCCACAAAGACAACTCATAAAAAAAATTAAAAAATCAAAAACCAAAATATAAAAATAAACTTAATGTTTCACCGTTTCCGACCTCCACCGTCGGTACCATCATCAATCACCACAGCCGTCGGCACCATCATCAGTCACCACCTGCATTCAACTCCGACTTCATATTTGCAGCTTTAGAACCATCTTGCATTCAATTATTTGAATCCATGCCTCTTCTACCGCCTTCAAAGCCAAGGCATAGCCAGCAAAACTGATATCTGTAATTACTGGTACAAGTCATGTGCATACACCCTTCATTTTTTTCGATCAGAGTCTCGCATCTTGGACATGGCTTCGTGTTAGCAAGTACACATGTTATTGGATTTGCTTGTGAAACACATTGGTCAGGAAGACTACAAGAAGCATTTCTGACAATTCATAATGCTAGAATTCTGGAAGAACAAGAATCTGTCTGATCATTCATGCGCTCAGCAAAATTCCCAAGAACAATCTCAAACAACATCAAAATTCCAGTTAGAAGAATTCTAGTTGAAGTAAGTTCAGGATGCATGAACCCAACATCCAGAACCTCATATGCATGATCCAGAACCTCCGCCTTCATTACATAGTCGAAAGGAACTCACATATATAGACATTATTACTTTAAATTTTCGGAGTTCCTGAAGCGGAGGACAAGCAAAACCAGGACAAGCAACGCTTTAGTTCAAGTGAGCAAAAAAGTAAAACCAGTGTATCACTTGATCTCTTATCATTTTCACTACTAAACCAAGATAATGTGTTTATGATAATATGATGTCTCTTAACATATCACAGCTAATTCAAACCTCAAATTTTGATACAAACTTTGAAGTTCCAATGTAAA
>CATIWK010266979.1:0-12098 GCA_949634005.1 Mallotus japonicus
TATAATTACTGCTGTAACATTATTTGGTACTTTTGTTTCTCTAATTTTGGTGATTAGAACTAGAAAGTTTTACAAGAGTGACATTTATAAGAAGTTCCGGGAAGCAGCAGAAGCCGCCGAAGCAGAAATGGCGGTTGCCGCTGCCTGAAATGGTACCCGACCGACAGAAGCAAAGACCGCCGGCTAGAATTATTGGTTGCAACTAGAAAGGATAGGCACTATATGGAGAAAAGACAGAAATGTTATAGATAGTTTCATGTAATACTTTTTTTTTCCTCAAATAGTAGAAGGCCAGTTGTTTTTATATCAATTTTATGCATGTGGGTGATTTTAAAATTTTTTTTCTTGGTAAAAAAAATTTTTTTTTTCCGGTATACCATCAATAAGTTCTATGATGATGATATCATTTATATTTTGGTATATACCTATTGACCGTTGAATTTATTGTCCAATTTGTATGGTTTTTTTTTTTTTTTCATTTCATACTCTCATTATCTGGTAGTTATAACAATTTTGATATTTCAGAGTTTGTGCCAAATAGATCCATTAAAGAATAAAACTCTCTATAAGTGAGAAAATAATGAAGTAATAACTTCTCTCCAAAAACATGTTAAGGTGCATAATTCAATTTCTAACATTATCGATTTAAAAAGGAATGGACTACTCTTATTATACAGGCCATCAATATTTAAGATCATATGACATTTCAATTTTTAAAAAAAAAACAAAACAAAACTTTCTTAAGATCTGTTTTCTTCATATAAGATTCAAAGTTAAAACCTTATTTTAAAACATTCAAATTCATTACTCACTTGAATTTTTTATAGTGTCTTTCACTATCAATAATTAATGCCAAGAAAACGAGGCTTTGTTTTCACAAAGTGTATAGAACTTTCCTGCAATATAAAGTAATATAGAAAAGGATGGCATCTTGTATTGTTTTGTTGTCAATTTGTATGGTTACCCACTACCACCAGCAATGTGAAACCAAATATTGCTTTAGTATTCATTATTAACTTTAAAAGATTTTTTTTTTTTTGTGTGGAGGAGTATTCAAGTAATTTTTTTTTATCTAATCCATTTAAAACATTTGGTAAAATATGTTATCATAATACTAAAATAGTTGGTTGAGAATATAATTTGATAACCCTCTAATTCTTCCATTTTAAGTCTATGGCTTAGCCATCTAAATTAGTTGTTAAAAAAAATGATCAATTTTCTTTAAGATCAACAATAAAAATTAGAAATTCTCAAAAAAAAAAACAATGAAAATTAGAATTCAAAATTGAATTTATAATCTTTACTTTTACCTAATTTAAAATTAAAAAAAAATATTTGTAATGTGCAATCTATACATCAATATTTAAATTATATGATATCTCGATTAATAATAAAAGATTTTTTTTTTCTAAAAGGAGAAATAAATATGTGCTTTTTTTTTCGAGAGCAGGATTTAAATATTTAATTTGTTTTGTCTCTTCCTTACAACGGCTATGCACGGCACGACCAGGTTAATTGAATTGTGAAACTGTTCGTTTGAGTCAAAGCTATCGTGTTGGTTTTATTATTCATTATCATTTTGATCGCTTTCAATTAATTACTAATAATTAATAAAATTATAATATTTTTGTTCATATTCATTAACTCTGCAGTGTTTTTTTTTAATCCAATTAACTCTGCAGTGTTGATTGTGTAGGAAAGTTATTTTATAAAATTATAAATTTATACCAAGGTTTTGATTTTAAATTTATATATTTATTATTGATGAATATCATTAAAAATTAAAAAAATATTTATTTCATGTGCATTATATCTAATAGTTAATATGTATATCAAGTATTTTATGCTTAACTAATAAAAATATAACGCATATATATATTATAAATTTGATTACTAAATATGATACATGAATAATAAATAAAAAATTGAAAATTATAAATTTTTTATGAGGAATAATAAGAAAATGGTTCGTAATTCATTCAATGTCTAATGCATTAACAAATTAAAAATTAAACTAATCTTGTTAAAAAAAATTGTATTAAATTTTATCCTTTTTTGTCTTCCTCCATTAGCAATGATTTTTTTTTTTTTTAGTTTGCTTCACAGACCCCTAACCATTAAAGTATACTGCAATCAAGCCTATCTCCACTCATGGTTAAAAACCACTTTTAACATTAAAAATGTAATTGGTGCTAAAAAAAACATTAAAAATGTAATTAACTAAAAAGAAAAATAAAACAATCTTACAAGCGTTTATCTTTCTCATTAACTAAAAGTACAAAATGTAATTAACTAAAAGTTTATCATCACCTTTATGGTTAGAAAACAAAAAATTTCTCATTAAAAGTATTTTTTATGTGGTGGAAATGGAATGAGAATGAAAAAGGACTTTTAAAATTCAAAAAAAAAAAATACTATTTTCATAAAGACATAATAAAAAGATAAGTGCAAAGACTTAATTGAAGCTATTTTAAAATAATAAATGGAATTTACTATATTAAATTAGTAAGGTACAAAAGTTCTTCTATTAAAATTTCAAAAAGAATAAAAAATATAAGGACTGAGGATAGATACTGAAATAATTTCCTAGATGATTAATAGGACCAAATCCGTATTTTTTATCTTATATTTAGGTAGGAATTATAGATATTATATTCTTTAAAATTTTAATTATCTAAATATAAAAATATCATATATTATTTCTTCAAGATTTATAAAAATTTAATTCTTTTATCTATCAAATAAGAAAATATATTTTTATTTTCTAAATTACGTTATATTTTTTAATTCTATAAGGTGCCCTTTATTGTCATTTTATTTTAAATAAAATTTACTTTGATTATTTTTACTTAAAAATATTCTAAAAATAGTAAAAGATGTGTTTTTTTTTTGTAAAGAATACCAATTTTGAAAAAACAACACCTTAAATTAATTTAATGGAACTAATTATTTAAATAAAAAACAATTCTCTATAAATATAATCAATTCCATCAAATAATTTATTTTTCTGCATAATAGCAAATACACAAAAAAAAAATATCAAGTTATAACAAACAAATATTAATTCTTAAAATTATGATATTTTACAAAAAAAAAAATAATTTTTCACATTTTTCATTAATTAAAATAAATTACTTTATTTTAAAGTAAAATTATCATAAAAAAAATACATTCTTAAAGGACAAATTGAAATCAATTTCCAAATTTTAAGAGAGGGGAAATAAGATTTAGAAATACAAAACATTATTTTATTGCTACAAGCCTACAAATCTTTCATGCAATACAAAGTAATGGGTCTCCATGCTCTTGATGGGCCTTTATACCAGTTTTTGGATCAGGACACTAATCACTAATCAGCCTCCACTCCTCCAATTTCAGGATGGCGCAACCACTGAAATTATTTTCTTTATTTTCGCTTTTGTCAGTTCCAGTGGTTTAATTTTTTACCATAAAAGAAAAAATAAAACAGAAAATTTAAATTTTACTCTTTACATATAAATGTTCATATTTTTTTGGTACTTAAATTACTGATGAAGAACTGAAATTTAGTTCATTTTTTCATAAAATGTCAGAGGAAAAGAAAAATATTTATTTATTTATGCATAGGTAAGAAATAAATAAGTTTTTGAGATTTTGTATTATTTATAAAATAGCAAAACAAAAAACCAATTTTATTTGGTCCCCTCCACCCTAGACCACAAAACTCTGTTAGGTCTATTTTTCTTTAAGAAATAAAACACCGGTAAACTTTCATTTCACTGAAAAAAAATATCAAATAAAACACACTTAACTATCATCAGAGGAATGGGGTGTGATCATACTAGCACTAATACATCGAATCCCATCAGAACTCCAAAGTTAAATGTACTTGGGCGAGAATAGTATTAAGATGGGTGATCTCTTGGGAAGTCCTCATGTTGCACCCTAAAAAAAAAAAAAAAAAAAAAAAAACTATCATTAGAGGAATGAATACTATCCATTCAGGTTTGCTTTGAATTATCCATCTAAATGACAAATTTTGTCAAACTGTAAGAGCATCTCCAATAGTACTGAAGAGCATCTCCAAACTGTAAGAGCATCTTTTGCTCAATAAAAGAGCATCTCAAAGAATTTTTAAATATAAAGAGTGAAGAAATTTATACAACTCCAATAGACTCTTGATATTTTTAATCCTCATTTTGCTTTATCCAATAAACATTAATGCTTAATTTTTTTCTCCTTTATTTTTTACAAAATTTCCCTTTATTTATTTAATTTTTCTCTTCCATTTGATGAAAGAGAAAATTATTTTCAATACATAGATAAACATTAATTAATATTCTGCATGGGGAACTGAAATATTTTAGAGTGGAGAGTGGAGTTTGACTCTCTACGTGTAGAGAGTCAAACCAACTGTCTACTCTAAAAATAAAAATATAAAAAGTGTATTGGAGACCATTTTTTTGTTTCACTATTTAAAATAAAGAATTTTACTTAAATAACGAGTCTATTGAAAATGCTCTAAGCAACTCTATTAGCTTGTTAGCGAGAATAATGAAAAACACTAATAGTAAAAGAAGAACATACAAAATATTAAGGTCCAATTTTTTTCAAAATTTAATTTTGAAAACTTTACAAAATATGTCACTCTTTTTAACTATTGAATAAAAATGCATCTGTTTTTCACTTTTTACATCTATACCTCCTTTATTTTTTTAATGCACCATTCCTTTCAATAATTTCTTTTATACCTCTTTTTATTTTTCCTTATTTTTTCCTTTTTATTTTTTATTTTCTCTTTATTTTTTTCCTCTTTCTCTTCTTTTTCCTTTCTTTCTTTTTTATTTTTATTTTTTCACAAATAGCATTTCTATGAATTTGTACTTTTTAAAATCTTTTTATAATAAAGAAATTGTTTGTGGTGTACAAATTGTACTATTGTTGAGCATTTTGTTCAAAGGTGCTCATGAATGTAGAATTAGTTAGATTTATATATAATTAAGATCGTAAAGAGATGATCACAATCATTTGGATTTTCTCATGATCGTGATGGAGATTGTGAGGAGGACTATCCTTTTCAATATCGGCTTCACTTTTCTTAAGGATCGCAAGAATACTCACGATTGTGACGCTACTCGTGAGCATGCTTGTCTTCATGTTTTAACCATATTTTGAGCTCCATAAGTTCATCCATTTAGCATGCCCTTGGTCCTAACTAAGATACATTATTAAACACACATTAATAATAAAAATTGATTGTTAAAGCCAAAATCAATGTTGATTTGAGATTGATCAACACATTGATCATGCAAAGGGTCAACAAAAGGTCATCATAGACAAAAAGTGAAATTCTCCTCTCGTTTTCTTTTCTCTTATCTCTCACTAAAATTTTTTATAGGCATTGTTTGCCTCTTTTGGTTAACAATATTTCATTTTTTTTTTGTTCTATTTAGTACTATTTTCTATATTTTATGGTTTTTCATTATCTTTCTTGGTTTTTTGCCTATCTTTTTTTATGTTACCTTTTATAGCTTTTTCTAGGGATTTTATTCTCTTTTTCTTTCAAACATTAATTATTATGCTTATGTTTTAAAAGAAGGATAATCTAAACTTGTCGATTTTAATTTGATCTACTCAATGACATTTAATTAAGTTATTGATCTGTCCTACCAAAGATTAATTTCTTCAATTATTTTCTCTTTTCAAAAAGAATATGTGTTAACTAGTGTTTACCACATCCATCATTTGGCAAAAGTTGAAGCCTTGTGTTGATTTATCATTCGAATATTATATTTAATCTCTCTAGTCTAAGGTCTGTTAAGAAGTTTATTTGGAATATTTGTGTTCATACAGTCAAGAAATTGCTTAATTTTTGGGTTTTTAATTGATGTTGTTGGTTTTAACTTTGCAAGTTTAGTTTAGTTATGTATAATTGATGCTTGTTGTAATAATTTTTTTTTATAAAGTGCCTATGTTTAATTAATGATAATTATGCACTGGTTAAAAAATAATTTTAACCTATCATTTATGGTCTCTCTCTCTCTCTTTCTCCCTATCTCCTTCGTCTTTTTTTCTTTTGTTATTATTTTCTTCTTTTATAATGGGTAGAGCATATTTTTGGCCAAATAATAATCCCTTTTACTTTTTTGTTATTTTTTTTGTTGATCAATAAATTAGATTCAAGATGTAATCTCCAATTTTTGTGGTTTTTTTAATTTTTAATCGGTATTCTCTAGATCTATAGACCTTAATGAAGTTTATATTTTGGTGTTTTGATAGTTAAATATCTTCAAGAAACTCAACCTATGATGAATTTATAAATTTTATTTTGGCTCAGATGATTTTTAAATTTATTTTATCAGGTACATTTGCATTAATTTGATAAGATAATGAATTATTTAATAAGATTTTATACATCTAAATTATATTAGTTTGTGAAGGGATATGACTCTTAACAAGTGTATGACTTTTGATGGGAAGTTACTTACAGATCTTTATAAATAAGAGTTTGATTCTCTCTTTACTTCAATTATTATTACTTATTATTATTATTATTATTATTATTATCATTAAAAACACTTAACGAGAAAAAAAATTAAAGTTGTAATTCTCCATCATTAAGACAAAGGGTCAAGTGAGAGAAATCATCATCCTAAAGTTTTTTGGGATAATAATAAATATATTTATTAGATAATAAGAGAATAATACATGGATGACACATAACCATAAATATTCGAATACAACAGCCTAAAGAGAAGCTCGTTGGAAAGGGTCACCTTCTTTACTAAATAAACCCTAATTTTTTTGCCATAGCAACACCACATCTTCTTAATAATTGTCTACCACAGCTATGAAAAGGAGGAAAAATGCTCAAAAATGAGTTTCTCTAAACTCTTCTTCTCATTAACAAGCTTGAGAAGACCATGAACGTGGTAGACATAACGATAAATTTTTTAAAGCATTTTGACAATGAATTTGTGCCTACAACTTATAAAGAGTTAAGACTAGATACCATTCCTGCAAATTAAGCAAAATGTCATGGGTTCCTCCAAATTTATCACTGGTGTAGAGATCTTGAGAATATGTTATGAATCTCATAAATCAAGTACAAAAAATTCCATATTGAGAGGAGCACTATAAACAAAAAGTAAAACCATCCATGTATATATATATATATATATATAAACTGAATACTAAAAGGAAATAAAGGAGGACGAGGATCATGGGGCTGCCACCAACTAAGAAGGACTAAGTGTCCATTGTTGATGGTAGTCCTAGATCTATAAAACTTTCACTATCTCAATAGAGCCTTCACAAGGAAAAAATAATAAATCTTATTATTTAGAGTATTTCTAATCAACATCCTAAATTTTCACATTAATTCTTATGCCATTTATATGTTTAACCAAATTAAGAAAAAAGCTACGTCATATATTTTAACTAAGTGAAAAAATATGAAGTTTTAAGATTCATGGGTTTAATATTCATATCAAGTTATTTAATATTTAATATGATTATTGATAAATGTGACACTCAGTTAGAGACTTGCAAGCACAATAAAACTTATGGTGAGTTTGGAATCTTTGATCCACAGATTCTAAAATGCTTAAATTAGACTTTTCAATTAATAGACTTGTCTCTTTGAATGTACAAGACTCAATATATATAATGGCCTAGAGTACTAACCTGCTCTCTTATCTCTACTTGATAAGGCTTACCTTTTGGAGTAATGATCATGTAAAGATATTGGATATCATCCAACCTCTTAGTGTTTGAGTTTAGTTGAATTTCTTGTTCGGGTCTTTACGTTCATCCAGGTCATTTTCTTGCTTTGATTAGCCTCAATATTGCTTCTATATCTGTCTAGCCCATTCAGTTCAATATGTTGGAAGGAGGTGGGCAGCCACACTAAACTCACACACACACACTTACACACGTGAAAGAAGAGAGAATAAGAATTAAAATATTTAATGAATTCACACTTTATTGATTTAAATTACTTATAAAAATATTTATAACACAACATAATACTAAAAATAAAAATTTTAATATAGTAAAGTGAGTTTCCATCGTAGATTTAAAACCAATTTTAATACATATACTAAAAAGAACTTAAACTTAAAACCATTAATTAATTAGTTCAAGTTCAGTTCCTAACACCCCTTTGTAAACTTGAACTTTTCATGACTCCCATCTTCATTATTAGTTGCTGAAATTTATTATGTTTGAGTGGCTTCGTGAAAATATTAGCAATTTGATCATAGGTTCTCACATACTCTACTTCAACTTCTTTTGTAGTAATGCATTCTTGGATGAAATGATATCTTATATCAATATGTTTACTTCAATTATAAAATATTAGATTCTTTACTAGAGCTTGAGCAGACTTTACATCAATATGGTGAATCTTCCATTTGTTTTGAGTAGCTAAGGAAATAATGAGTCTTACTGTTTTTATATAAGCAATCGGAGCAAACACTTCAGTATAGTTGATGCCTTTTTTTAACTATAGCCTTTTGTAACTAGCCTTGCCTTATATCTTTCAATTTTTCCATTAGCATTTTTCTTTGCCTTGTATACCCATTTGACACCGATTATTTTATGACCTTGAGGAAGTTAAGCGAGTTCCCATATGTCATTTTTCTCAATGGATTTGATTTCTTCATCCATCGCAATTTTTCAATTTTCTTTTTGTACAGCTTCTTAGAAGTTCATTGGTTCACACTTAGCCAATAAGCAAAAGAGAGTTGGATTATTGATTCTCTCAGTTTCCTCATAAAAATTTTAGAGACTTCTTGTGTGTTCTTCATTTCTTTCTTGTAAGAAAGATGGTGGTGAATTTTCATTATCGGTCATCATTGGAGATGTTAGTGGCGTAGTAGACTCTCCTATCAACTGCTCGATCATCCTTAGTTGCTCCTCTTCTTCTTTATTAAATTAAGGGAAGAAGTTATATTTTTTTCTTAGGCATCCCTACTCTAAGTGCTTTCTTTATCAAAATTCTATGTCATGACTGAGAACCGTCTTTCCATTTTTCGAATTGTAAAACTTGTAGCCTTTAGAATTTGTATCACAACCAATAAAGATAAGCTTTTCACTTTTGTCATTAAGTTTGCTTCTCTTCTCATATGATATATAAGCATAAATAATGCTACCAAATACTCATAGATGAGATATTTCAGGTTTTCTTCCACTCTAAGCTTCTTATGGTATCTTTCCCAATATGCTTCCAGTTGGTGCCCTGTTTGACAAGTAGACAGAAATAGCTACAACTTTGGTCCAAAATTCCTCAGACATTTTCTTACTTTTTAACATACTTTGAGTTATGTTGGGGATGGTTCTATTCTTTGATTACCCTCGCAAGTGTACAAGATCGTCAAGTAACATAGAGGAATAATGAGTCGATCCCACGAGGATTGAATATCTATCCAACTATTATTTCTATTTTAGCTTGTTCGAGAATTAAAATTTGAATGAATTCTAATTTTTTAATACTACAACTAAGAATGATACCAATAAAATACAGATAACTAAATAAAATCAAATAATCAATAATAAGAATGATGTTAGGAATTGTATTACTACACTCTCTCTAAGCAATTCACATTAAATTATCTTTCCTATTGTTGCATATCTAGAGGTTTCAATTACAGTAATTAATCTTTCTCAAGTAGAAATTACTTAATTTATTTCTATCAACTGAAAGGACTTCAACAAATTCTCATTAAATTAAAGCCTAATCAATATCAACAAATAAATTATAAAAGCACACCCAATTAGAATTGAAATAATTTAAGCTATCTCTAAACTTAAATCAATCAATAAACATTCATAACCTATTAAGATTAATATCTCTCAATGGTTAATCTTAATTTAGATTCAATTATGATTGGCCAAATCATAAACAATTAATCAAAATTAATACTTCATGAAATTTAAAAGGAAGGGCAATATCTGAATTAACTTAGATTAAATGAGTTCTACAATCCCTAAGATTGATAAATTTAACTAAACATAGTATCTAGCAAAATCTTAAGTTCACAAGAAAGATACATTAAAAGAACTTAAAGAAATAAGAGGACAAAAAGAAACTAGTTAAACTTGACTCATATTGAATCCCTTTTTGTTCTTATTACCTTTCTTCCTTTCCTTTTTCTCCACTTTTTTTTTTTATCTTCTCGTGTTTTTCAGTAAATTTTTCTCTGCCTCCTCCAATCAATATTAAACATGCCTTTTATATCCCTTAAGTAGGTTAGTTTAAATTGTTTCAAAGCTAAAAACTCCATCCAACCATGTCACTAAAAATGTCCAGAATCGAGGTCGTTGCGATCAAATCCATATCCTGTGATCGTGATAGAGAAAAATAATCTCCAGAAATATGCATGAGCTACAGTCCCAGGGAAGCAACCATGACATCAAGAATTGGTCTGCAGGAATTAGGGAAGGCTATGGTCGTAGAGAAGGGCTACTTGCTTTAGAGGTTCCAACTTGTCATGACCCAAACCCGGAGTCATGACCGGCGCTAGGGAACAAGAATTTCTATAAACCGGAACCCGTAGCAAGCCTTAAAAGTAAAAACTCATACAACATAACATAAAAATATCTATGAATTAAAACTTTAATAATAGAATAAAATCTCATATCATAACATAGTAAATATATTTTTCATACTATAACCAAATACAGAGCTCAGTTTGGTAAAATAACAGATACTACAATCAACTGTACTACTACTGCAGCGTCTATCGAAATACAAGAAAGGATAGTCTATAATCTACAATAACCAATCGGAGAAGAAAAAGTCCGGCGAAGAGAAATACTGTACAAGGTCTGACTAGAAAGATCCTGAAAAATAATTGAGGGGGTCAGACCTCACTGAGTGAATTATTATTACATGTATACATGCATCCTAAGCACACAAGCAATCAAACAATAATATAACATTTATATCTATTTTAAATTTATACACGCATTTCAATCATATGATTAATAATACTTTTTATGTCATCATAGAAGATGCAAGCAAGTGATGCAAATGCTTAAAACCACATTTCACGCCAAACAAATAAATACAACGAAATTTTGGATGGAGGATTGGAGCAGAACCCCTAAAATATCCGTAACCTCAATCCATAAACCTCACTGGCCATCAGGCCCACTTAAATCCAATAATATTTCTCTTATCAAACCGAATAATGGACTGGCCCCGAGACACGTAGTCAACCGAGCTACAGTAGTCCGCATGACTGGCTCCGAGACATGTAGTCAACCGAGCTACAGTAGTCATGCCCACTCAATCCACAAATCACAATAATCACAATCCATATCTCACATCAATCAATACTTATCAAATCCTAGTATCTAGCCTACTGTTGCGCAACAGTTCTATGATATCCCACTAGGTAGCCCGTTTTGCTATTATCCTCCCAAAATATCACATCACATAATAATTCACATCAACATGTAAACAGCATCCAAATCAAGAATATAATATTCACATATATAAGTGCACATATATATATATATATATATATAGCAATTAACAATTATTGCAACATAACATATTAAAATTCACATTATCAAAATATGGACGCCAATGGTGTTTTCTACATGTAATGCATACATATAATAATAACTCACAGTACTACTGTGCTCCTCATCTGTTCCGGTTCGGCTGGCCCGGTCTAGTCGGCCTAGCTTGCGGTACAGCTAAGAAAATGATAATAATGATATTATTAGAAAAATATTCTTAATTTAATACTTTTAGAATTTCTAAGAACAACTCGACAGAAACTCAAAACTTCGGATCGACCAGATGTCACGCTTTACGAAAATTCTACCGAAAATTCGACAAAATCTCCTTTGTAAAGCAGACGTCTCCCTACAAAATAGGGCCGATCCTGCACAGAAAACGACACTTCTAGACCACAACTGCTCACTGCTCGGGTTGGGCCCCCGGACTACACACAACGCCCAATCGAGCTTCAATACTCACAATATCCAAATAATATAATATTATTTTCAATAAATCACCAAAATAATTGAAATTCATTTAATTATTGTAAATCACTTTATTTTTATAAGAAAGCATAAAAGATAATTATTTTTCAATAGATAGC